>JAULJZ010081603.1:0-12648 GCA_032270985.1 Heliamphora pulchella
TATCACTAAGGGTATAATAGACCTAAATAAATCTTGAATTTTGAAATAGGACTTAAGAGAAATATGAACTTATGAATTAGATCTAACTAAAAAATATTTCTAAAAATAGGACCTAAAATCAATTAACTCTAATTATTATGGTAATGTCGTTTAAATATTTAATGTATAACTTTAATTAGTACTATATATAGAAAAAGTATAACTAGATATAATCTCTACTATTTTTATATATTAAAACTTAAACATTAATTATCAAAAATTATTAAATTATGATAATTTTAAATATATTTATAACTAAATTTGTGGATCTTCTTACATTTGTATTTTTTTATTTGTGACTTCATTCATCTATTTAATTTTTATTTAGAGAAAATAATATATTTAAGTAGTAATTTTTTGATTTTTTTAATATGTTTGTAATAGAACTTAAGAATTAGTGAGAATTTCTTCATTTTAGAATTTTATTATTTTATTTTATAAATTTTATCACAATATTCATCTAGTTTTAAATGTATAATTTATGAAATTAATTAAATTTTGTTAGTAATATTAACCGATTTAATATCAAAATTATATAATTTTGATTATGTATTATTAGAATTAGTTAGTAAGAATAATTTATTTAGAATTAAAGCATGTGAATTTTTGATGTATTAACCATCACATGAATTAATTTAACAATCTAAAAAACTAAAATTAAAATCAAATTAAGTAAATAGAATAATTATATAAACAGTTAGAAACAATAAAATTAGTTTTTGAGAATACTCTTACTTTTTATTTCTAACATAATGATCATGTTATTAGTTTACGTATATTGAAATTTATAAATAAAATTTAAATTAAACAACTTAAATTGTAGACGAACATTGTATTATATTCATTTAAAAGAAAAAGATGTGAAATTAATACAAAATTAAAATAATTTTGTAATTTCTTAATCAATATTGTTATGTTCAGATCTAATAAATTTTTAAATTTCAATCCAAAAAAATGAAATAGCATTAACTCAATATTTTATACACATGTATAATTTCTATCATCTTACTTTTTATTAATTTAATTAAACTTTAAATATTTTAATATATTATTAAAATATATTTATTTTGCTTCGTACATAGCACGGGTTGAAATGCTAGTTATTAATTATGCTAATACTTTTGATAAATTAATTATATTATATAATTATAAAAAATATATAAATTTATTTATAATTCAAAAAAAATAATTCACATCACTTTGATAACTTAGTTATGTTATTTACCCATGATTTTTTTAATAAAATTATTTATAACTCAAAATAAATGATTTTCATCACTTAAAATATGATTCACATTACAAATATTTTAATTTAGATTATTTATTTCAAATTTTAAATAAATAATATTTATGAGTATCTATTATGGGTATTTAGCATATCTGTTAATAAATAAATAATTATAATTAACTTACATTTTATCTCTAAATTATTATAATTTTATTATAAAATATTACGTAAACTTAACAAATAATATTCTAAATCACCTAATAACTTACCGCACTACGGCGGTTGTTGGAAAATGTCTGTCTGATTAAGCTATGGCCTATGGTCAACGGTAATTTCTCTATCTAATGAAATTAGGTAAGAGTATATCCGACCAATACTTTATTTTAAATGATTAAAATAATATTTTGAGATAATTACACTTACCACTTACGAAGTTTAAACTTATTTTAGGGATCTTCGTTGTCTCTAAAATTACACTATTCTTCTTTCTGCTTTATTTTTGTATTTCACTTTAACCCTTCTGTTAATTAACTAAACGAAAATTAATTTTTTTATTAAATATTTTATTTTTGTTTTCCTATTTTACCCTTACTAACTTCAAAAGAATTAATTGATTCATATATATATATCTCACATACACACACACAAAAGCAAAGCCACCGGCACCTACCACTGTACCACAGGCGGCGTCGCCCAATCCCAGCCGCCCATTGCCACACTGACCTTCCGTGCTCTCATCTCCCACTTCACCGACACCGTCCGCAACGGCCTCTCCCACGGCCACCCCTGGTCCGAGCTCGTCGTCGACCAAAACCACTGCCACCCAAAACCACCCCTATCCACCGAAAACCACCGCCACCCAAAATCGCCAGTGGGGGTCGGCAGTGGCGTGCGGCGACATGGGGAGAGAGAGAGAGAGATAGAGAGAGAGAGGCGACATGGGGAGAGAGAGAGAGAGATAGAGAGAGAGAGAGAGAGAGAGGAAGAGAGAGACGGCAGAGACGGCGGAGACGGCGATGGCATGCGGCGTCCGTCTCTCTCTCTCTCCCTCTCCCTATGTTCTCTGTAATATATATATATAACCCAGTGTTATCTTTCAGTTCTTTTTTTTCTTTTTTTTTTCTTTCTGTCTAGAAATCAAATAATTTGCCTTTAAAATTGATCAAAATAAAAAAAATAGGCTGATCTAATCGGCGAGGGTTACATACTCAACTGATCGGATCATGTTTTTGATAAGTTTAAAATAAGTTAGAAAATTAATTTATAATAAAATTTTATTAAACGATATTTTTTAATTTAGCTTTACCGAAGCAGTGTATTAATGATCGGAGTCGTTTATTAGCGGCGTTAAGGTGTCAAAAAGATAGTAAATACTGAAGACAGTAAGTGGTAGTAATATTGTCACGTGATTTTGAGATGGATATATATATATATATATAGATATATATATATATGCATATCTGCTATTCGAGCAAGCCACAGATTGGGTTTGGTGGAGTTGGTTACGGTGTTAAGGGAGGTGGCGGGTGGCGTTGGTGTCGGTGGACGGAGACAGGCGGAGGAATTTGGCCGCGACGGTTGGTGGTGCGGTGGAGTTGGTCGTAGCGTTAGGGGAGGTGGCAGGTGGTGGCGACTGAGTCGCCTTCTTTTTTTTTCCCCTCTGATATTCTTCTTCTCCAAGCTTCTGAAGCTAAAACCTCAAGATAAAATTGCAAAAATTCATTTGTCGTTAACAGCGTTTGCTAAACAAGTCTGACAGGAGAAGGCAGTGTAATTTCAGATACCACAAGTGAGGTCCCTGTAATAAATTTAAATTTCAAGAGAGGTAAATATAATTATTCTTAATATTTTTTATTCAAAAAAATAATTATAAAAAATCATACAATTCACGCCAACTCCAACCATATTACTCTATATTATCTTTATTTTTTCAAAATCACCAATAGCCTCTTTTCTTTTCAAAATGCAAATTATTATATTTATAAAATTTACTAAAATATATTTAATAGTAATCTCTTTTTAAAGGTATTACAAATATCCTTTTATTAACAACAGATTTATAAAAAATAAATATACAAATAAAAACTTTTACTCATTTATAATAAAGTGATCGTTCTTTATTTTTAAAAAATCATTCTCTATAAAATTTTGACATTCTAAATATAGATAACAAAATTATCATTCTCTAAAATAGAGTAAGATTTAGAGAATGGATTGGATTGAATTTTTGCTCTAAAATAAAGATTTAAAAAATGGGTTGTAGATGCTCTAAGGGGGAATGGAAAGTATAATTTGGTTAGGTAACTTGATTAAAAAAATTTTATTTTACACTAAATAAGTAAAAAAGATATTTAATTAAAAAATGATTTTAAGCTATCATGCAAAAAATATTTTGTAATTTGATAATTAATTTTTTTTATGTCTTTCTCCATTTGTTTTGATGAAAAATATTTTTTTATATTTTTTGGTGTTTGGTACGACATAAATTAAAAATCAACAAAAAAATATTTTTCAAATTAAAGAAAAACAAGTTAATTTTGATAAAAAATATTTTTCACTCTTATCATTGTACCACTGTCATTCTACCATTAGTACCATCAGTCTAAGATTTAGAGAGTCGAGGGTCCAAAGTTCGGGAGTTCGGGTTCTCAAGCTCCCGAGGTTCTGGGAGTTCAGGGTCCCAAGGGTCTAGAATTTCTGGATTTCCAGGATTTAAGGTTCCGAGGTCCTAAGAGTCCTAGAGACCAAGGTTCGAGGTTGGGGTTCTGGGGGTCTTTGGGGTCCGAGGTCCCGAGGTTCCAGGGTCTGGAGGCCAGAGATCTGGGGGTCACAGTTTTCATCGATGCCAATGCCACAAATTCTAACACTACTACATCCACTAACACTATTATTTTCAAAGTCACAATTAAACATATAAAAAATATTTTTTAGAAAATATTTTCAAGTATTTCCATTGAAAATGTTTTTCATCGAAATAAACGGAGCCTAAGCAAATAAATTAAAACCTAGCTTAAAGTTAAAATAAAACGAAACCTACATGGAGGGATTGTTTTTTTTTTTTTGCAATAATATTATGCAATGCAAGTATGAGTGTTCAACTGGGAAGAACAAAATCGTGACTTTTTCAAAAAACGGATAATATCGTTGTCATGTGAAGGTTCGGGGTGTTACAGATAGTATCTGAGCCGACTCTCCTCACCTCCGAGTGTGGGCCCCTGCCGTCTCGCATGAGATGTGGACGGGCTATTGAGTGAATAGGTCGATAAAGGATTAGCAGACTACCGGAGTTGGCAAGCTAATGTACGGGGGTGTACAACCCTAAGGGGGTAGATTGTGATATCCTAGTATCCCACATCGAAAAGGGAGAGGGAGTTCCTAGGCTATAAAAGAAAATTTTTGAACCATTACATTAAACGAGACCTTTTCCCAAGTGGTAAAGACCCTAGCAGAACTCCGCAGTTAAGCGTGCTTGGGTGGGAGCAATGCAAAGATGGGTGACCCATTGGAAAAAACAAAATCGTGAGGGTTTTTACCCAAAACGGACAATATCATTGGCATGTGAAGGATCGAGGTGTTACACTTGGAGTTTGAGGTCCCAAGGTTTCGAGGTCCCAAGGCCAGAGATCTAGGGGTCACAACTTTCATCGCTGCTAATGCCACAAATTTTAACATTACTACATCCACTAGTACTATTATTTTAAAAGTCGCAACTAAACACATAAAAAATATTTTCAAGTATTTTCATTGAAAATATTTTCCCAATTAAAATGTTCTTTGTTAAAACAAACGGAGCCTAAGCAAATAAATTAAAACCTAACTGAAAGTTAAAATCAAACGGAGCCTATATGGAGGGATAGGTTTTTTTTTTTCAATAATATTATGCACACATAAACAAAAACAAGAATTTATGAGATATATTGGGGAATATATAGGAAGGTAGGTGTTTTTATGGGGGGTTGTATTTTTGTAAGTTTAAATTTTGGACTTTGTCATAAAATTCAATCACTATGGGCTCACCGTAGGCCTATTTCTGTGAGACAAATCATTCACTTGTAAAGTTCATTGAGAAGGTAATTCATGTAGGAAATTATATTAATTGGATAACATAGCCACATTATATGAGCACATTTATCTTAAATAAAATAGACGATTTATTCTGAAAATACATTTGCCATTAAGATAAATGTTATAAGATAGTATAGGTACCTATAATTTGATCAATCTAATTTTGTGGCAATTGATATCTAATCAATTTAATTTCTTTCATGCATACTTTTCTCAATGAAAGGTTCAAACCACTTCGATGTGCTTGAGTAAACTCGGAACAATTGAACTTTCATAAAAAAAAATATTTGAAGTATTTTGTGTATAGTAGAAGGAGATAATGTCAACCATTGAATTATTTTAAATTAGACAATCACAAATAATTAAAATAAGCAATCATAAATTATAAAAGACCAATATTTTTTTACGTGAAAAACTCCAACTCAAATAAAAATTACAGGAGCAGCCTAATTCCAGATAAATCATGTATTATACCACTAAAAAGTTAAAAAACTATTTACAGACTCCAGTGAAATTCTCAACTTAAATGTTTTAAATCTCATTTGTTGAATCCTCTTGCAACATTTCCCTATTTAATCACCACGACACCGAATCCTCAATATTTTACCAACATATCGAATTCTCGGTACTTTACATCAACGAAATCCACCAAAGGCAATTTTAAGAATCTATCAAAGGTAATATTAGAAATCCAACTAAGATATACAAAATAAATTGTTCTTGTGAGAGTCTCGAAAATTTGAGAGGATTAGTCTTCAATAATTTGCCTATATAATTTATCTATTTGAAGTTACTTCTAAACTCAAGTATTACCTCCTATTTATAATAGGAGAAACTTAGAAATTATTTCCCATTAAAATAGGACTTTTAAAATACTTTTAATCAAACCCAGATATTATTTATACGAAACCCAATCTCAAGTCAATTCCACTTGCAACACATCATTACCTCAATGCATCTACTGCTTCTATTTGACAGAGGTTCAATATTGCTTTCTCTTCATGTACTTTCAGTTGTGCACACTAGTTTTTAAGATTGAGTCTGACTCAAACTTTAAGACCTCCAATTCTCAAGGAACTAAGATAGCTAAAGAAATTTAAGTACAAACAAATTTAGGCGTTTTACAAGAATTCAAAAACTAAAATCTGCAAACATAAGAATCACCATACAACACAAATTTATTCAAGTTTAGGACTTTTATAGTGATTCAAACTTCAAAATATTAAAGCATCTCAATTTCTTACCATAGAAATTTTGTATTAAATAGAAATTGTCAAACCTAAAAGGACTCAAAGTCCTAACAAACTTTATCGTAAAAATTTGTTGGGTTTTTTTACTCAAATTTTGATTTTTCAAAAGTTGTTATTGGGTTATTGGCAACTTAAGCGGTCAAGGGTTTGCTTGAGCGGTTCGTCGCAGAACAATTTTCATTTTTTGTGCGGCGCTAGGGTTAGGTTTTAACCTAAAAGACTTTATATATAATGGTTTTATGTCACATAGAAATATAAGAACATTTAGAACATCTAGAGACACTAAAGTGGGGCTTAGTTTTGAGATCAGAGAGTGTAAAGAGACATTGAGAGACTCAGTTTGAGACCACAGATATATTGTGAGATAGAGAGTAATCGTTGAAATCCTTATTGAGTTAATAGTGGATTGTTTCTTCTCTTCTGTGGAGATAAGTAGCTAATCGAACCACGTATATCTTGCATTCTTGGTTGTTCCTGTTTCTTTTAGTTTGCTATTATGGATTGAAGCCGATGTGGTTTTTCATTTGGTAGCCTAAATCAGTTGATCTTAATCTTTTAAAGATTTGTGACTAAGAATTCCAACAAGTGATATTAGAGTCGACGGTTATTAAGATCTAAGACTGTGGTGGGAGATTAGAGGCCTGATTATTGGCTTAACCACAAGTTACAGTAAAGATAACGAACATCAAGTACGAAATTAAAAAATTTACCAGCAACAATAACTTCTCCTCTATGGCAGAGACAAATGAAGAATATGTTGATCTAGCAAGCGGTTTCCAAGGCATTACTCGGCAAGGTAAAGAAGCCAGAGAATATGACTGATGAAGATTGGGATGATCTTAATTGCAAGATCGCGAGTTCGATTCGATTGAATATGAGAGACGAGATTATTCATAACGTGCTCGATGTAGAGACAGCAAACGAGATTTGACAGAAGTTGAAAGATCTCACCACGAAGAAGAATTTAGCCAACAATTTGTAAGTGAAGAAACAACTATATATACTGCAGATGAAGGAAGGTACAAAGTTATTGAAATATCTCAATACGTACATATAATATGCTCATCACACAGTTATCCGAATTTGGAGTAAAGATTGATGATAAGGACAAGGCGACCCTCCTTTTGGCATCACTTCTAATGTCCTAAAATCATTTGGTGACAACTTTAATTTACATAAAGGACACTCCAGAATTAGAAGAGGTCACCGGGGCTCTTTGTTACATGAGAAGATGAAGAGAGATAGTGAATCTAATGTAAAAGGCGTGCTTGTGGCTAAATCTGAGTCAAATAGAGAAAAAGAGCAGATCAGGTGAGCAGAGTTTCAATAGTGGTAGATCTCGGTCCAAGTCACGTGCAAAAAAGGATGTGGAATTATTCTATTGTAACAAAATTGGTCATTATAAAAGCGAGTGTCAAGAATTGAAGTAACATCTGGAGAAAAAGAAAAAGGGTAACGCGTTTGCAGAAACTGTCAGTTTTGCTGTAGATTCATCAGACGATGAGGTAGATGGTGAAGCAGACAGTGAGTTACTTTCAATTTTCTCGTATTTTAACTTTATGTCAAAGTTATAGATATTAGACTCAGGATGCTCATACCACATGTATCCATTTAGAGAATGGCTTGACTCGTATAAGTCTTGCAACAGTGGTACAGTTCTAATAGAGAATGACTCAGCGTGCCAGTCAATTAGAATGAATACAATGAAAATTAGAATATTTGATGGAGTTGTAATAGCATTGTGAAATGTCAGACATGTTCTTAGGCTAAAGAAAAATTTAGTTTTTTTAGGAATATTGAATTCTCTGGATTATGGGTTTATAGTAAAAGGTAGAGTAATGAAGATTAGCAAATGATCTTCAATTATCATGAAATGATAGAAAGTGAAAGGTCTCTACGTATTGGTAGAGGACATGGTGGTAAGTGGAGTTACCACTACCACACAGACAGAGTCCAACAAGGACGATACAAGACACATGCATTTGCGGCTTAGTCAAGATGACAAGCAGAGTATGTCAAAAAGTCAGAAGAATAGTGCAGCAGTCAAGCTGGAACTCAGTCATAGTAGTTTATCCAGAAAATTAGGTAATGGTGGTTTAAGTCAACAGCAGCAGGAACAGTCAAGTGAAAAACCTTCGTCTTATAAAAAAGCTATAAGCAACACAAGGATAGTTTAGGGACAAATAGCAGTGTCAGAGAAGGTGGAGTCTTCACAGAAGACTGAGAAATTAGAGTTTAGAAGATTGCCTAAAAACAAGAAGTCTGTTAATTGCAAGATAGTCAAGTTCAAGTGTGGCTTGGACTTAATTCAAGTTTATTCATTTTGATGATCTAGAGAGAGTGGGGCACTTATACTCGAAAAAGGAGTGCAGACCGATGCAATCGATAGATCATCAAAGATGGTTAAAAAATTTAAGCCAAGATGGAGATTGTTGGGCTTTTTAACTCAAATTTTGACTTTTCGAAAGTTACTCTCGGGTTATTGACAGCTCAGCGGTCAGGGATCCGCTCCAACGGTCCGCCGTAGAACAGTTTTTTTTGTGCAGCACTAGAGTTAGATTTTAACCTAAGAGACTTTATATATAATGGTTTTATGTCCCATACAAACATAAGAACGTTCAGAACATCTAGAGACACTAAAATGAGGCTCAGTTTTGAGATTAGAAAGTGTGTATAGAGGGTGAGAGGCTCAGTTTGAGACCACAGATATATTGTGAGTTAGAAATTGTAATCTTTATTGAGTTAATAGTGGATTGTTTATTTTTCCCGTAGAGTTAGGCAGTCAGTCGAACTACGTATATCTTGTGTTCTTAATTGTTTCTATTTCTTTTAATTTACTATTGTGGATTAAAGCTTATGTGGTTTTTCGTTTGGTAGCCTAAATTAGTTAATCTTAATTTTTTGAGAATTTGTGACTAAAAATCCCAACAAATTCAACGTTCAGACTTTAGAGAAACTTTTTTTTTCCAGTAATATTATGCATAAATAAATTATAAAATACCATAAAAAATAATTGTAATTATATTGACACATATTATTTATGAGTCCTACATGTATGTATGGGTTGTACACACATATAAATGACAAAATATTTTTTGTGACATTTTTATAATTTATTTTTGAGTATTTAATATTTTTATTTTTGTTATCCTTGAGTGATAGTTGTTTTTTATACATTTTCTAAATCCTGAGATGTAAAAGGTTATTTTTAGTATGTCACTTTGAGCACAATTAATGTTAATTAGATCAAGAAAGGTGACTCCTATGTGAAGAAGAGGGGAATGTCTTGTAGAATTAATGAAGTGGGGTCTATGCATTTCCCTTTTAATGCAAGATATGTTGATGGGCCTCAAAGTTAGGGTTCTTTCATTTGTGGTCACAAATTTTTTTTATTTTCGTAGTTTCTATTTCTTTTTTTCTTCTAATATTTTTAGATCTCATGCAGTTTTGCCACATTGTTGGCATCAATTCTTAAATAATAAGATAACGTAGTTATTTTTATAAAGAATAACATTTCGTGGGTTAAAAAAAAGCGTCCCAGTTCGTGTCTATTTGATATGTCATAAAAATTTAGTTTTTTTTAAAAAACCTAAACTTTTGTTAAAAAAATTAAATTATTTGAGATAATTTATTTGAGACAGCTTTTTCTTTAATTTGTTTGGGACAGCTTTTTACTTTTATTATTTGTAAAAATGCATAATATATCTTTACTTTTTGTTTTTAAATTGTAATATTTAAAATATATTTTTTATCCATTTCACTAAAAAAATAATAAATATAAAAATTATTTTATATGCAGTAAAATGTAATAACGTCAATCATTAGTTATTCTAAGTTTAGGCAATCACTATTAAATAAATAATCACACAAACAAAATTTACTATTTTTTACGTAAAAAATCTCAACTCATTAAAAAAATCACAGACAATTCAAGTTCCGATAAATTAAGCACTATATCAATTAACAATTACGAGACCACTTACAGACTCCAGCAAAATCTCAACGTAAACTCATTAAGTCTTGCTTGTCGAATTCTCGTGTACTTTTTCTCATACTTATTTACTACAATACCAAATTCTCAGTACTTCACCAAAACATCGAATCTTCATTGCTCTACATCGACGGATCAACCAAAGGCAACTTTAAGAATCCACCTAAAATATGCAAGAATACATTTTTCTTGCTTAAGCCCGAAAAGTTGAAAGAATTAATCTTCAATTATTTGTCTATGCAATTTATATCTCTGAAATTATTTATAAACTCGAGTATAACCTCATATTTATGATAGAAAAGGCCTAAAAATCGTTTCCCATTAAGGGCTCGATTGGCAAGTAGCTTAAAAGTTAATTTTTTTTTTCATTTTTAACCAAAAAGATAAATTGGGTTTAAAGTAAGTTGTTTGGTAATATAATTTTTAAATTAGTTTTTTTTGTAAGTTAGTTGTTTGGGTAAAAAAACTAGCGTTTTTTATTTTTTGTTCAAAGTGAACAATTTTACCGTTTCATATATTTAATATTAACAGTTATAAGGAGTTGGTAATGGTAGTAAATAAATTATGAATAATGGGTATTATTGTATTTTAAAACTAGTGGGAGTTTGAATAGAAAATTCTAGAAGTTTGTATTTTAATTTAACTTTTTAACTATTTTATTTTTTTGCCAAATGAACAACCTTGACTTTACAAAAAGCCAACATTGCCAATCAAAGCCTAATTAGGACTGCCGAACATATATGCTTCCTTTTGTTATGCATGAAACCTAAAGTAACTACAACTATTGGCAAAATCTTTGTTGAAGGTGTCTGGCAAAACTGTTGCTAGTAGTTTTTAAATTTCTATTATTAATTTTAGCATGTGTTTGAACTAGTTTATTTTACAAGTTTTTTGGTTTAAAAGCTAAAAAAAGCCAATTAGTTTGGTTTATTAGGCTTTTTTTTACTTTTTTTTTCACTTTTTCTACATAATTTGGCATTCACTTTTTTACAAAAAAGTCAAAAAACCTAAAAGTCACTAAAAAAAGCTAGTTCAAATACAGGCTTAGTTATAAGTTATAATTTTTTTCAAATATCCATAACTTTTACTATAATGTAAAACTACTTTTTTTCTATTTCAGTTACGAGTTACAATTTTTACCAAACACTCACAATTTTTATTACAAGTTACAATTTATAAACTACTAATTTTAACAATACCAAATACCACTATTGTAACTTTAAAGCATCTTTAACAGGTTCTTTATAAAAGAATTGTTGGCTAAGCTAACTAGCCTGCTAGCTATTATAGTATTGAGCTCATGTACCCTCTTGTTTTCAAATATTGTGGTGGTAGAATTTTTTGAGTAAGTATTGCTTGTCATGATTTTTTGGTTTTTTAATTTAAACAGTTCAAAACAAAAGAATGTAATGGAACCTAGAATATTCTTTTTCTTTGAGTAATGATGAAGAATTAGATGAGAATAAAATTGATGGAATCTCAGGTCATCTCGTGACTGGATACATACAAAATAAATCTTTCGGTCGATTGTCAGTGGGAGACCTTCCGATACCCAAATTAGGTGAGTCTTGAGAGAAATAATGTGTGAGAAATGAAAGAATAATTCATACCTTTGCTATTGAGAAATTACATATATATATATATAAAGTGAGAGAGTGGTCTCTAATATATATATATAAAGTGAAAGGGTTGTCTCTAAAGCCTTGTCATATCACCCCTAACATATCGTGATTAAGGAGTGTTGGGTTAGATTTAACCGCTCTATTAGTTTTTTACTCTGACGTAATGAAAATCTTTATTTTGTTAAATTTAAAAGATGAGTGAATTTTGAAAAGTTAAGGCCTCTTTGGTTAATGATTATGTTTATTATTTTATGTTTAAAAAAAACACGTTTAATAATTATTTTATCTAAAAAATTATGATTTTTTAAAAATTTATTAATTTTTTTGAAGAAAAATAAATATATTTTTATTTGTTTCGTATAATTTATGCTTCTGGAAATTTTTTTAAAAAATGAAATAACAAGTCTTTATTTACGTCGCATCCCTCTATACCTACTACCATAGACCTTTTTC
>JAULJZ010081614.1:0-34294 GCA_032270985.1 Heliamphora pulchella
AAAGGCAAATGTCGTAGCTGACGCGCTCAGTAGGAGATCTCATGGTTCGTTAGCTTCTGTGGCTATACGAGAATGGGGTACGCTTAGGGATGTTGGGGAGTTTGATCTGTGTCTCGGAGAGACAGTGACAGGTGCGACCTTATATTCAGCAGTTTCACAGCCCGCATTAGTTGCACGTGTGTTAGAGGCTCAGCAGACCGATCAGGAGGCTCAGATGATACAAGACCGCATTTCCAGTGAAAATGATATAGCAGGATGGATGGTGGGTTCAGATTAGAGTTTAAGGTTGTCAGGGCATCTGTTTGTGCCAGAGTCGTGTCGTGCTGAGGTGCTATATGAGTTTCATCATTCACGTCTTGCAGTGAATCCAAGAGGCACGAAGATGTATCATGACTTGCGCCGTCAGTTCTGGTGGACGGGAATGAAGAGGGACGTGATCCGATTTATGTCTCGGTGCCTTACTTGTCAACAAGTAAAGGTGAAACACTAGCGACCGGCAAGATTGTTACAGCCGTTGTCTCTATCTGAGTGAAAGTGGGAGAATGTCACGATGGATTTTGTATCGGGACTTCCTCGATCGTTGGCGGGATATGATGCTGTTTGGGTTGTGGTTGATAGGTTGACGAAGTCTGCGCACTTCCTCCCTATTCAAGTGAGAGATCTAGTGGATAGATTGGGCAGATTGTACATTCGGGATATAGTCCGACTACATGTAGTACCTGTGACTATTGTTTCTGATCGAGACCCCCGCTCTTTACTTCGCGCTTTTGGCAGAGTCTTTAGGAGGCATTGGGGACTAGCTCGACTTTCAGCACATCTTTTCACCCACAGATCGACGGTCAGTCTGAGATGACCATCCAGATTTTAGAGGACATGTTGAGAGCTTGTGTGCTTGATTTTTAAGGTTCTTGGAAGGATCATCTATCATTGGCAGAGTTTTCATACAGCAACAGCTATCAGTCCAGTATTTGGATGGCACCCTATGAGGCTCTGTATGGTAGGCCGTGTAGATTGCCGGTGTGTTAGACAGAGGTGGGTGAGACCATTGTTTTGGGACCTGACTTAGTACAGGAGATGACAGAGTAGGTTGTCGTGATTCGTAAGCGTCTAGGGATAGCTCAGAGCCGCCAAAAAAGTTATACGGATCAGAGGAGGAGGCCATTAGAGTTTGTAGTGGGGGATCACG
Organism: Heliamphora pulchella; assembly: GCA_032270985.1. Lineage (NCBI taxonomy): Eukaryota > Viridiplantae > Streptophyta > Magnoliopsida > Ericales > Sarraceniaceae > Heliamphora > Heliamphora pulchella. The sequence goes on from JAULJZ010081614.1 coordinate 1,187, forward strand.
TGTTTTTGAAGGTCTCGCCATGTAAAGGGTTGATGAGATTTGGCCATTGCAGGATGTTATCACCACGTTTCATTAGACCCTTCAAAATCCTGGAGAGGATTGGGGTGATAGCATACCGTCTGGCCTTGCTGCCTCAGTTAGCATCTGTGCACAACGTCTTTCACGTTTTTATGCTTCGAAAGTACGAGCCTGATCCTTCGTATGTGTTAGATTGGGCTGAGCTACTGGTTGATGAGGATATCATGTATGAGAAGCGTCTAGTGAAGATCCTAGATACGAAGGACCAAGTTTACGGGGGAGAACGATTGCTTATGTCAAGGTTCAGTGGCTTCATCACGGGGTTGAGGAAGCGACTTAGGAGCTTGAGTCTGGGGTTCGTGCTAGATACCCGGAGTTGTTTACCTTGTGACCTTGTAGTGAATTTCGGGGCGAAATTCCTTATGGGGGAGAGTTGTGAGACCCTGTACCGCTTTAGTTTTTATATAAATACATATTAACGTGTTTCGATCATGTTATGTATGTCATCGATGCATGATTTATGTTTTGGAGTTGTAGAACAGCATGTGTATATGTGTTTTATGCTTTCTCGGACCTTGCTTAGGCTTGTTGGGACGGTTTTTGGGCTGTTAAATCGAGACCCAAAATAGTACGCTTCTGTCTTGAGGTTCGATCGACTGGAGGGGTTGGCCCAGTCGACAGAACCTAGTTTTTCAGTTCGGTCGACTGAACCGGGGGGTTCGGTCGATTGAACAGTGGCGGTTTGGAGAGTTCTGGAGTTTTAGAACTCCTTCAGTCGACCAAAGTGGCCTCTTCAGTCGATTGAACCGTGGTTTTGATGAGCCTATATATATTCCAGCCCCTGGAATGTTTGGAGAAACCTTATTTCTTCCATTCTCTCTGCCTTCTCTCTACAATTTTGTGTTGACTAAGCCTAGTTTTCGACGATCAGCTTGTGGATCCCTGCTAGCTTCGTGTTCGACCAAGCAAATTCTTTTTCCAACGTGGTTCGAATTTCGAGGCTTCGAGTTTCGACTCACCGAGTTAGGATTCTAGACCCTACTGCTGTATAAGAGTGTTTTATGTAATTATATGTATTTTTACCAGATAGAAAATGCATAAAATGTCATATTTGTGTTTAAACCTTGTTTTACGAGTAAAAAGTATATTTTTTGCTTTTTTTGATTTATTACAATATATGACTTGTGGATGTATGATTTTCAAAGTGTGATTTTGAAAACGGCAATTTTGTGGAAAATGATGATTTTTGATAAAAATCTCAACACTTTGTGTTTTAGAGGTTTGGAGCTAACCCTTTGAGTTGAGTCTCATTTTTGAAACGTTTTGTTGAAAATGGGAAAAAATATTTTAAGATATTTTTGTTTGATCTCTATGTTGATAGATAGATCTAAATACATGTATAATTTATTTTATGGGCATGTTTTCGTAGTTGAGCTACGGTATAATTTTTATGAAATGATTCTCTAGATGTACCGGGATAGCGGGGCAGTTCCCGTAAAGAATGTGGTAGGTGCGTGTAGGTACCTTTGTCCTTCGGGGTAGTTCCCGTAAAGAATGTGGTTGGTGCTCTTTTCCTTCGGTGTTAGTCCGTAAAGTTAGCTTTGACGTTATGGTGCTCCATATAGAACCTGCCATTACCTAACCGGTCCTATGATATATAGGGATTGGGTAAGGGGCAGGAGTTTATAATTGTTTCCTCTGTCCCCTTGTGATGGAGTCGGTACATAGAATTCATTTTATCTTTCCTCGGTGTGTGATCCGAGTGGGAAATGACGTTTTGATTACTATTTTCCTTCAACTGTAAAACGTTGTTTTGCATTATATAAATACTTGATTGTGGAGGGAAAACTGTTTTGGAGGTTTGTGGGGAAACTTGGGGTTTTATGACGTAAAATCTTTTTGGCTTATGGTTGAGTTCGCTCCCATTATATGATTTCATATCCTGCTTTACAGTTTTATAGTTTATTTCTATTGGACTTCGGCTCACGATGTGGGATTTTGTTGTAAAACCATTTTCAAGTTTAGAGGTTGATGATCATGAGGACGTGATCTAGTGATACCTGTGGTGGCGAAAGATTTTTTTTTAGTTTTCCTTTTGAATGCCTGTTTGAAGGCATGTTTTGTACGCCTTTGGGCGATATATTTATCCCTGTTGAATCTGTTATTTACTGCCTATGAGAGTTGCATGTTGTGTATTCTTCTTATTTCAACAGGTGAATTTAAATGTATGAAAACTTATTTTCATAAAACTTTTGGTGAATTTTCATGTGACCCTAGATTTTGGGGTGTGACACTATAAGTTTGTGTTAACTAAGATTTGTCTACCAGTACCTGATGAGGGAGCGACCGAACAGGAAACATTGGCTTATCAGAAGTGGCAGAAGGTTGACCAGATGGCTCGTTATTGCATTTTAGCGTTTATGTCAAATGTACTACAGTATCAGTATCAATTTATACCTAGTGCCTATGACATGATTATGATTCTCAAAAAAATATTTAGAGATCAAAATCGTACCGCTAGACAGGTGGCCATGAAATCTTTCATGAACATAAACATGGCTAAAGGTACCCCAATTAGGAATTATGTTCAGAAGATGATCAGTTTTCTGAATGAATTAGAGATCCTAAGAGCTGAGATTGACAGGAAAACCCAGGTCGATATCATACTCTAGTCGCTGCCTGATAACTTTAAGCAGTTCTGCCTGAACTATACAATGAACAAACTCAATTTGTTTCTTGTAAAACTACTTTAAGGAACTTCAAGCAGTTGAGGGTGTTCTTATGAGGCCAGGTAATATGTTTGTTATTGAAAAAGGTTTTTCCTTTAAGCTAAAAATCAAGATAAAGAAAAAGGTTCAGAAACAGGGAGGCACAGGTCCAAAAGCAGCTAATAGGTCTAAAGCTGGTGTGAAAAAGCCGAAAAGTAAGTGTTATCACTGTAACCAGGCAGGGCATTGGAAAAAAATAGTGTCCAATTTTTCTCAGCAAACAGAACAAACAAGGTATTTTTTGTTCACTGGTTGTTGAAACATATTTAGCGATGTTATCTACTGGTACCTGATATGTAGATATGTGAGCCATTAATCATGTTTGTAATTTTTTGTAAGAGTTTCAAGAAACCAGACAACTCGGTGATAGAAAGATTTATCTCCACATTGGCAATAATACTACGGTGGCAGCAGTTGCAGTGGCAGATGTCACTTTTTCTTTTAGTAAGGATAGAATTTTAATTTTAAAATATTGTTTTCATGTCGCTTCTATTACAAGGAATTTAATTTCAATTTCTAATTTGGTTAAGAATAAATATTCAGTTTGTTTTAATGACTCTGTAGTTATTAAGAAAAATAAACGTTTTATTTGTTCTGGTACGTTGGTGGATGATTTATATGTTATATCTCCTATCTCTCATATACTGCAACTGAATAAATTGAATAGCACGTCTAATTTATCAAATAAGAGAAATGAACCTTCTTTAGTGAACCAGATATTTCTTTGGCACTTACGTCTGGGTCATATTAATCTAAAAAAGATAAATAGACTAGTTGAAAATGAACCTTTAAGTTCATTAGAAGTGGAGGTACTTTCAGTTTGTGAATCCTACTTGGATGGTAAAATGACCAAAGAGGCTATTTTCGGTTAAACGCTATAGAGAAAAAGAACCGTTGGAACTGGTTCACTCTAACTTGTGTGGACCTATGACTATCCGGGCTAGAGTACGCTTTGAGTACTTTGTCATTTTCATTGACGACTACTCAATGTATAGATATGCTTATTTAATGCACCGTAAGTCTAGATGTTTTGAGAAATTCAAAAAATTCAAGACAAAAAAGGAGAAGCGTCTAGGTAAATGTATTAAGTCACTACGATTCGACCATGGTGGCGAGTATCTCTTTAGAGAGTTTAGGGACTATTTGTCAGCAGAGCAGATTACATCCCAATTGACTGCACCAGGTACTCCACAGCAGAATTGTGTAGCAAAAAGAAAGAATAGGACTCTTATGGAGATGATAAGGTCCATGATGAGTTATTCAGATTTATCAGATTTATTTTAAGAATTTGCATTAGAGACAGCAGCTTACATTATAAACTTGGTACTTTCTAAGTCAATACCCTCTACTCGTATAGAATTATGGACCGGGCGCATGCCTAATCGAAGATATATTCGAATTTGGGGGTGTTCAGCTCACGTGCTAAAAGAGAACGTGGGTAAGTTAGAACTGAAAATAGAAGTCTATTGTTTTACCGGGTATCCCAAAGGAAACGAAGGGTGGCTTATTTTATAATCATAAGGATCAGAAGACCATTGTCAGTACTAATACTCGATTCTTGAAAGGGGACTATATAATGGACCACAAGCCCAAGAGTAAAATTATTCTGAAAAAATTGAGAGAAAATACTAATAGAACGGAAGAGGAATCACAAGTCTTCGATATCCCATTGCTTCGTCGTAGTGGGAGAATTATTGAGACACGTGCTGATTTTGGACTAGATTAGAGTACTACCACAAACATGCCAATTTTACAACCAAAAATGCATATGGATGATGGTATATAGGGTTCAGAATAAGCACAACGTATCATTGCTATTACACAGATGCAGGTAGTGTCTCGTCATAGTGGGAGGGTTGTTCGTTGACCTGGTCGGTATATATTCTTGAGAGAGTCTTTTAACGAGATCCCAGCAAATTGAATACCAAACCCTGTAACTACAATGAAACACTCTAAGACAAAAATGCATATATTTGGTAAAAGGTTATGAATTTAGAAATAAAATCTATGTATTCTAATCAAGTATAGGAACTTATAGAACCATCCGAAAGGATAAAACCTATCGAATGCAAGTTGATCTACAAGAAGAAGAGATGAGTAGACAGGAAAGTGAAAACTTTCAAAACTAGACTTATTGCAAAAGGATTTATTTAGAAAGAAAAGATCGATTATAAGAAAACTTTTTTTGCCAATAGCTATGCTTAAATCTATCTGAATTCTCTTATCCATTGAAGCTTATTTCGATTACAAAATTTGAAAAGTAAACGTCAAGACAGTTTTCCATAACGAAAGTCTTGACGAGTGCATCTATTTAGTGCAACCAGATAATTTTATAGTAAAAGGCCAGGAGCACATGTTGTGCAAGTTTAAGAGATCTATTTATGGACTTAAACAAGCATCTAGATCTTGGAATACTCTGTTTGATTAAGCCATTAAGTCTTATGATTTTGATCGATGTTCTGACGAGTCCTGTGCATGATGGAAGTGTGGTGGTCTTTCTAGTACTTTATGTGGATGGCATCTTACTCATCGAGAATGATGCAGGGATATTATCTTCGGTTAAAGTATGGTTATCTGGGTAGTTAAATATGAAAAATTTGAGAGAAACCAGTCACATTTTTAGTATCAAGCTTATGCGAGATCAGAAATAAAGGATGTTGGGCTTATCACAAACCAATTATATCGACACCATCCTTGCTCGTTTTAAAATGTAGGATTTCAAGAAAGGGTTTCTCCTTTTCAGGCATAGAATTATTCTATCCAAAGATTAGTGTCCTAAGACACCTGATGAGATAGAGAAGATGAAGACGATTTTTTATACTTAGACAGTGGAAAGCCCAATGTATGCAATGCTATGCACTAAACCTAATATCTGTTTAGCCATTGGCATGGTGAACAAATATCAGTCTAATCTAGGACAAGAGCATTGGACAGTGAAAAAATATATAATTAAGTACCTAAAAAAGACTAGAGATTATATGTTAGTTTACTAGGCAGATGGACTAGTACATTTGGGGTACATAGACTTGAATTTTCAGCAAAATAAGAATTTTTAAAAATTTACTTCTGAATATGTACTTACCTTAGATGGTGGAACACATCGAGAGTAAACATTATCTGATACGAGGGTTCGTACAGAGAGGTGATGTACTCGTGGCTAAGATTGCATCAAGAGACAACTTTACAGATCCTTTACAAAGAGCTTATCAGCTAAGACTTTTGACAGTCATGTAGAAGGCATGGGAGTTAAATGTATAGCAGCATAATTTTGAGTATAAGTGGAAGATTGTTAGGGCTGTATACTAAAAATCATAGTTTTTGATTTTAGTATTTCATTTTTTAAAAATAAAATTAGTTTTTTCCTTTTATGAGAATCTTAATGAGCAATATACGCCTTTTATTATTTGTTTGATGTCGTGTATTGATGTCTTTTATTCTACATAGTATTTAATTTGGTGTGTAGAGTTCGACTTGCACATGAAAAACGAGATTAAAGGTTCTTGTGAAATATAAGTTTTTAGTTCACAGTTTAAATGGAATTGGACAAACAATCGGTACGACTGTAGCACAGAGTTATTGTAGATCTGTCTTGGTTACGGGGAACAGATAATAGCGTCGTCTATTATTTCGACTCGCTGTATTAGCACACTTTGTGTGTATTGAATATGAGCACGTTGAGGTAATTAATTTTATACTGATTATATAAATTAATTCACACTGTATAGTTATTATGAATACTTATATTCTTAATCTCAAAATAAATAATTATTTATGTATATTTAATATTCGTTAAACGGTGCGATCTTTTATGGGTTTATAGTCCTGGTAAGTTGGATAACGATATTGATTATATTGTGAATATTAATTATTAATAGAATTTACATCCCAAAAGATCAAAATTGATGATACCACCTTAATGAAGCTTATAAGTTTTGATCGAGCCAAACCCTGCAGGTAGATTTAATTATCTAACAGTCAAATATGTTAAACGGAAGGTCTTAAGAAATTTATTTAAGAAGCCGATTAAATACAATTGTCAGTAATTTAATTTAATCAGCGAGTATCGAAAATCTTAACGTGGGGAGAATTAATAAGCATTTAATAGCAGGAGCCCAAATATTCAGTTTTGAGAATATGGCTAGGAGTACAATTATAATTTTTTTAGTGGAATACATTATAATTAATATTTTTATAAAATTGCTTCTGGGTTGAGGTAAATTTTTATAATTACATTAGGAGCCCAAGTTACATCTACTCCACATAACCCTGTTGTAGCCCTATATATATGTAGTTATGTAAACCTTAGCTCATAATTAATCTCTATTGTCAGGGTTTTCACGAATTCTACAGTTGGTTAGTCAGGGTTTTAAAGAACATAAGGATCGTAGTACACACTACATCGTGTCTCTTGCATTCGAGAATACAGTAAAAGACTTAAATATGAAGCTTCAACTTGAAATCTACAACTGTGAACGATTCTAGTCTAAAAGTTGTTGTAGCGACTGAAATCAATTTACCAGATTTCATAAGGTATAACTCTAATATAACTTTGGGAGTATATACCAAGTTTTATTTCGATCGTTTGGCATCAAAAAGTTTTAATCTAGAGTTGATTTTAGCATTTGTCCGTCTAGTTTTTTGGACTTAAATCATATTCTAATCAATGGATCTTAGTAGTTTAGCCTCTAACAGTATGATGTAGATTCTATGGTGGAGGGCGTGTATGCTATTCCTTTGGATATTTCTAAGCTTGACTTTCTTCTTTGAAATCATGCTTTGGTTGGTTATTTTTTGAAGAAGAGGGTGTCATTCCATTATATCAAAGCTAGTTTGAACAAAAAGAATATGGAAAGATACTATTAAAGATGTAATATCTATTGAAATTGGATACTTTATCTTTAAATCTAAGAATGATGAGATTCTTTAGAATAATTCGTACCACTGTAGAGGGAGATATGTTGTGCTGAAAAAATGGGAGCCAGGTATGTCGCTCTCCAAAAAGGGATTTTCAAGTGTATCGTTGTGGGTAAATCTATATAATGTGCCCCTTAAATTGTGGAAAGAAGATGGGATAGAATACTTAGGAAGTATTATTGGGAAACCTTTGTATCTAGATGATTTGACGTACTCTCAAAGTAGGCTCACCTTAACCCGAATTTGTATTGAGGTATAAGCTAACAAAGAGATTCTGAAATCATTTCCCATAAATTTAGGATATAGAGATCCTTATGTTATTTGAGTTGAAACTTCTTAGGTTCCTTTAAGATGTATTAAATATAATATATTTAGTCACATCTTAATAATTGTGTGAATGCGCAAGAGGATGAAAATTTCTAAACAAGTTTGGAAGAGAAAAGACAAGAAGGATAACAAAAACTCTAGTGAGGAATGGATTGATACAAAGAAAGAAAAGGAAAATGCTAATCAAGTTTCTCATAGGGAAGAAAATATTAATCTAAACTTTTAAAGGGGGGTTCATCACTCAACAATCAAGGAAGCCTGGTGAGGCTTCCACTTTTAACATTTCAAAATCTTCAAATGTCTTTAACATTCTTTCGTCTTGTGAGCTCAGAGAAGAAGATATTCATGAAGAGGAGCATAATATTGTTGATCATATCACTTCTTCCTCAATTGTGTCTACCATGAAGACCCCTTTCCCTAGTAAAGAGGTTGATAGGAAAAAATTCAAAGGTAAAGGTAAATCAAATTCAGTATCTAGAGAAGAGAATAAAAGAAAATTAGATCAAAAGATCAAAATTTTTTTGATTAATCAAAAAAAAAAATTCTTTGCTAATTTTGAGTAGAGTTTTAGTTTTGGGATCCTAGTGCCGGTGTGGCATAAGAATTTCCTCTTTTTATATTAGATAGATGTCAAGTCTCATACCTACTCATAAAGGGCAAATTTATCATTTAAAACAAAAAAAAAACCTAAAAAACTAAAAAAACTTTAAAAAAATTATTGTTGCCAAATGACATGTAACGATCCAGTTTTTAAGTCTCTGGATTAAGAACGTTAAATTATCTGAAACTAGATTTTTAAATTAGGGTTAGATAAAGAGCAAGAATCTTAAAGGATTAAGCCGAAAATAAGATCTCAAAATTGAAAACCCCAAAGAAGAAAAATGCATCTCTTAATCCTAGAATTAGAGAATTACAATTTGGTTCAAGAACAATAACAAAATTTTAAAAAAATGACCCAAATCGAAGACGTACACAAATAATAAGGCTCTAAGTCCAAGGAATAGGAAAGCTAAGTGCCAACTCAATAATTAAGAAGAAAATATACGCAAAGGCTTAATATTTCATAATTACACGCTTAACCCCGAACTTTTAGATAATTATACTTTTAGCCTAAGGCACGCCATAATTGGTAAATTCATGCTAAGCTACACACCTATTATGAAAATACCATAAAATTCTTCCATAATCACTCTAGAAGTCATCAACAATCTTATTCCTAACAAATTACACGCAAGTCCCTTAATTCTCTCTATCTGCACGGAAGTCTCCGAGGCAATCCTCGTTCATTTTCTAAACAGACGTTAACTCATGAATAAAAATATATAAAAGTACTCGATTTCAGATTATGGGAATTAGTGATGAAAACCCACAAAGACTAGAATCCTAAAATTGGGTTAGAACGGGAACAAAATCCTAAGACTCAAAGTAAAACCCTACAGAATATAGAATTCTCTAATACTGAATTCTTACAACACTCATCATTTGTTCCACTAGATAATTTTCAATAAAAAGGACCCTTGAACCCCATTTTTGTCCTTCATATTTTGGTTGAGAGGGTGAGAAAACTCCAGAAAAATTTGAATGTTCAAAGCTTTCCAAGTGTGGGAAAGAAAGAAGAAAGAAGGAGAAACAAGAGAGGAAAGAAGGAAGGAACCAAGAGAGCTGGGAGATTCTCAAAGCTAAGTCCTAACCAACCTTCTACCATAACCCAATCTTTCTAAGGTAAGTAAATTCCTTAAACTCTCTGCCATTCCCTTACAAAATACCCTTCAATCCATCTCTATAAACATCCCTAAGAATAAGAAGTAAATTCTCACCCAAAAAGGCATCGTGATGGTAGAAAATGGGCTGTTCGTGTGCAATCTATGGCTGGATGTGTTTGCATATGATTGTTTTTGAGTTCAATGGCTTGTATTAGTTCTGGAACTTTGATAAATACGTATACATTACATGTATGCAAAGAAAATACACTAAATCTAAACATATTTTAAGCTAAGACACCGAAACCCTAAATGACTTGATTTTTTGTGTATTTTAACTTTTTGCCACGAACTTTGAACTATCATAACTAATTGTAGAAAAATGATCTAAGTGTGATTTTTATATCCAGAACTAATTCTTTAAGTTAGCTTTCATACAAAATTAGTTTTAAGTGATTTCATTAGGTAGAACTCGAGATACATCATTTTTACTAAAGAGTGTCAGATTTTGACCACTCTATACGGCAGACATAAAAACCCTAGGTTAGAATGAGAACCGAGCTTAGGTCAAAACATGAAACTTGTATAAAGCATGTTTATTTTAGTTTTCACCAAATATGAGCCTAAAATATAAAGTCTTGTTAGGTCCAAACTCTCCCCAAAGTCACTATTATGAATTTGTAACTGACAGAGCTCATTGTCGCATGCTTTTGTGAGACCAAAAACCTATGTTTTTAATGGCTAAACCCGAATGTGATTTTCATGAAAAACGTAGCTAATATATTAAACTACTTACTAACAACAAATTAGCCCAAAAGACCCTCATATGGTCCTCCAAAAGTCTTGTGCACTCTCTGTTGAAAACAGGTTCTACTGAACCTTTTAATACTGACTGAACCTATTTTAGAAAATAATCAAAATTATCAACTTGTTCCAAACAACTAGCATTAGAACCAAACATAAACTTAGTAGGGGACTCCTTAAAATAGAACATACCCAAAAATTAGACACATAGCCCTTGTTTTGATGCCCCAAACCCAAGGCTAATAGAGGCCCAATTTCTGTACGTTTTCTAGTAAAGTGCTGAATTGTTTTATTTAAATTGATAAAAATGACCCATTTACCGTAGGATCTGACCTTAATGTTAAGCATGAAAATTGTAGAAAATATTTTTATCTAAATGGTGTCAAAAAATAAGAACTTAACTTCATATCTAGGTACTCCAAAACATTGTTATGATTTTAATTTGACACTTAAACCTTTACCTTAAATTGGCTAAGTGTATAAGTGGCGTGTCACATTGTGAGACTTAAGGATATAGACTTTAAATGAATTATGTTAGATGATTGGTGTATGAAAATGAGTAATTGATAAATAGAATCCATGCCGCTTGGTTGAATTTATGTCTCGTGAATTATTGATGTGCTTTACATACTTGTACTCTATACTCATAATTTTACAATTCCATGCAAAGTATACATATGTCATTTTAACCCAAAGTCATGATTAATTTATACATGTGGATTGTAAATAGCAGTTGCATATGTCATATCACATTATCATTGGGATGGGTTTTATGGGATTCGCCGCTTTGTTTTTAAGAAAAGAGTGAAAATTGAACCTTAATGTTGGTACTGTGATTGATGGAATTGGAATATTTAAAAATTTGATTATTTGGAAATATTGTGATATTGGCTATATGACCTGATTGGAATATTGTAATCTTAGCTATATTCCCTGATTTGTTTTGAGATGTTTTTGCCCCAAGTGCTAAATGCACCTTATTGTTTATGATGTATATTTTTGGTGGAGGCGGTTCGGGTGGTGTAATAATAAGAGTTAGATTTTGCGATTCCACGTTTGACCTTGACCTGAGATTCAAGAGCCTGAGTATTGACTTGTTTATGCCCGTGCCGTTAGTGATGACCCCGCTGGACGCTTAGTCGGCTACGTAATCATCCTACAGCTTAAGGAATGCTCTTTGTCGATCGACAGACTTGGTCAGCGTGATTGGGATCATGGGGTTTAAGATGGTTCACCTCCGTTTGGAAGAACCTAAAATAACTTAAGTTTGAATTGAATTAAAAAATAAAATTGGTTACATCGCATTCAATTGCATCACGCACTTGCATAATTGTTCACATATAAGCCTACCTTGCAGTAAATATCAAATTTATCTATCTCCTTGACTATAAATTGTACTGGGTGTTATATGATATGCGTTGTAGAATGTTTTGTTGTGAGTTTGGTTAGAAAGTTTAGGGAGTTTGCTTCTGAATTTTGGCTCATGGCATTTGTGCCACAGGTGAGGAGGAAGAACTTTTAGAGGAAGTCGCACCTGAATGAGAGGAAGGTTTTGAAGAACAAGGTGAATGACAGGAGCCAGTCGACCCCGACAACGCTAACTGAAGGATTTGAAGTTCATCTTTTTTTTTTCATTTTGTTTAATTTTCCACGGACTCATTGTAATTTTTGTTAAATTTTTTGCAAAACTGTAAACATTATGTATTTTTGATTAGTTCAAAACTCTTAATGATGTAATAGTTATGATATTTAAATAAGAATGAATAGATAGAATATTCCCTTTATCTATACTTATGTATGACCCGACGTGCCCGGAGGATGGGGCGCCACATGACAGTTGTTCAGAAGCTATTATTTTTAGTAGCTTTGAAGCTAGCGAAATCAAATTGACTCAATTTGTGATTTTTATCCCACTCTAGCAAAATATGAATTAAATTTGTCCCAAAGTATGTAACTCACAAAATTACTTATCTTTTCTATCTTATTATATTCACTTCAATTAAGATTATTAAATAAGCCCTTGCTGTTAAACATAGAGTTGCACCCAATCACATTGTGACATAATAATTTGAAGGATTTTAAACACTAAAAAAGGAGATTAAATCAATCGATATTAAAGATTCAACAATGTATTATAATAATACACAAATATATACATAGACGAGTGTCTAAGCAACAAAATTAGTTTTGCTGCATCCAAATAGGATTTAGCTTTCTGGAATTTAGTGCCAGTCGAATACAGTCTTGGTCCTTAAATCTTTGTAAATCCTGCTTATAGAGAATTCCAAATAAATCCTACTTGTAGAGAATCCTTTTGTTTGGAATGTTTAAAAAATTTAGTTTTTTTTTTGAAGTAAAGTATCTGAGATAACTTTTTTAGAATAACTTTTTCTCTCTTTTTTTGGCTAAAATATTTAATGATATCCTTATTTTTGCTATAATGTTTGAGATATTGACATCACTTTTTTTCTTATTTTTTTATTTTTTAGAGTGTTAGGTTTTGACCCAAATTTCGAATTATGGTATTGGGATGATGTTTCGAGTTAGATTTTGACCCAAATTTAGAGCGATCTGGTGGTCCGCTCGAGCGGACACTTTGATGTTTCGCCTTTAACTCTCGGGACACCAACGGCTCGAGCGGCCAGGGTGGTCCGCTCGAGCGGAGGCTACACAAAACAGAAATCCTGTTGTGGCGCTAGGGTTAAGTTTTTAACCTAGAGGCCTCATAAATAATGATTTTTTATATTCTATAGTGATAGAAGGATGACAAAAACATAGAAGATTGTTCTCCCTTCCTGTGGACATGGGCATATTGCCGAACCATGTATATTGTGTGTCTGTGATCTATTTTTATTCTTTGGTGTTCTTTATTGGTTTGATGTGAATTAAAGATTCAGTATTATGTGTGTTACGCTGCACAACAAGTGGTATCAGAGCTTTTTGTTAAGGCTTCAATCACCCGATTACAGTAGAGATGACGAATACGAAGTACGAAGTCGAGAAGTTCACCAGTAAGAACAACTTCTCTCTTTGGCAACAACGAATAAAGGATCTGTTGATCCATGAGGGAGTCTCCAAGGCATTACTCGGGAAGGCGAAGAAGCCAGAAAAGATTACCGAAGATGATTGGGAGGATCTCGATGCAAAGGCTACTAGTGCAATCCGTTTTAACCTCGGAGATGATGTTATACACAATGTATTGGATGAGGAGATCACAGAGGCTATTTGGAGAAAGTTAGAGGGTCTCTATATGAAGAAAAACCTAGCAAACAAATTGTACGTGAAAAAGCAGTTATATGGGCTACAGATGAAGAAAGATACGAACTTGTTGAAACATTTAAATGTCCACAACATGCTCATTACTCAACTATTAGGATCCGATGTTAAAGTTGACGATGAGGACAAAGTGATACTTCTTCCGTCATCGCTTCTTACATCCTATGATCATCTGGTGACTACACTAATTACGAAAAAAAAACTCTTGAGTTGGAAAAGATAACCAATGCATTGTTATCACACGAGAAGATGAAAATGGATGATGAAACAAGTGCAGAAGGGTTAGTCGCAGCAAAGGCAGAGCCAAAACGGGGTAGGAGCAAATCCAGAGGCAAAGGTTCCAACAAAAGAAAATCTAGATCAAAGTCACGTGTAAAGAAAGACATGGAGTGTTTTTACTGCCACAAGACTAGTCACTATAAGAGCCAATATCAAGAGTTAAAGGATCAAATTAAGGAGCAAAAGAAGGGAAATAAGCTGTCAGAGTCTGTCAGCTTTGTAGAAGATAAATCAGACAGTGAGGTAGATGCAGACCTACTCTCTGTTTCTTCTTCCAGTAATTTTCTATCTGAATCATGAATTTTAGATTCGAGATGTTCTTACCATATGTGCCCAAACAAGGATTTGTTTAACACTTACAAATCCTATGATGGTGGAACTGTTCTAATGGGCAATGATGCAGCTTATAAAGCGATTGGAATAAGCACTATCAAGATTAAAATGTTTGACGGTGTTGTAAGGGTTTCAGGGAATGTCAGACATATTTTAGAGCTTAAGAAGAATCTGATTTCTTTAGGGGCTCTGGACTCTTTGGGTTGTGGGTATATGGCGAGAGGTGGAGCTATCAAGGTTGGTAAAGGTGCATTAGTCATCATGAAAGCGCAAATGATTGAAAATTTGTATAAGCTAATTGGGAACACGGTAGTAGGTGGAGTTGCACTATCTACACCAACAGAGTTCAGCACAGATGACACCAAACTCTGGCATATGCGGCTCGGTAATATCTGCGAGTGCGGTATGCTTGAATTTCACAAGAAGAACCTTATGAAAAGAGTGAAGACGTGAAGAATTGATTTTTGCAAGTACTGTGTGTATGGAAAATAGCACAATGTCAATTTCAGGACAAGTTCTTATACCAGCAAGAATGTACTAGATTATATCCATTCAGATGTCTAGGGACCAGTCACAGTCCTCTCTCATTGTGGTGCTCAAATTTTGTGAGTTTCATTTATGACTACTCCAAAAAGGTATGAATCTATTTTATGAAACATGAGTCTAATGTGTTTGGTATTTTCAAAACTTGGAAATTGCTTGTTGAGAATCAGACATGAAAGAAGATCAAATACCTGAGCACAGATAACAGCACAGAATATAAGAACAAGGAATTCACGACATTTTGTGAATCAGAAGGGATCACACGTCGTTTCACAGTCAGAGGTACTCCACAGCAAAACAGAGTTGCAGAAAGAGTGAACAACAAGTGACAGCAAGAGCCAGATGCATGAGGTTGAATGAGGGTCTGCCAAAGGTATTTTGGGCAGAAGTAGTGAACACAAATGCCATATCATCAACAGATCACCGTCATCAGCCATTGACTTTAAAATTCCACAAGAGATACGGTCATGTAAACCAGTTGAGTAGGAAAATTTGAAGATTTTTAGTTGTTTTGCTTATGTGCATGTTCAGGGTGAAGAGCGGTCTAAGCTAGATCTAAAGTCGATAAAGTGCATCTTTCTCGGCTATGAGAGTGGTGTGAAGGGCTACAGAATCTGGAACCTAACTGTCAAGAAGAAGGTGATCAGCAGAGACGTGGTATTTGATGAGGCATTCATGCTTAGCAAATGTGAAGACAGCTCAGTTGATGGTGAGGTCAAATAGAAAGCAATAGTTGAGGTGGATCCTGATGAGAATGAGTCACCTAGTGATTCAGGTGATAGTAATGCAAGTTAGCAGTAGTCAGAACAGGGAGTTGAGTCCTACATAGTAGCCAAAGGTCGAGAGAAGTAGGTCCTCAAAGCACCAGTGAGGTACATCTTTGAAGATATGGTTAGTTTTGCTCTTATAGTTTGCAGTGGAGATCCTCAGTCTTACAGAGAAGCTATAAGCAATCCAAACAGAGAAAATTAACTAGTAGCTATGTTAGAAGAAATGGATTCACTATATAAACACAAGACTTGGGAATTAGTGAAATTGTCCAAGAACAAGAAAGCTGTTGGTTGCAAATGGGTATACAAAAAGAAGGAAGCAATGTCAAAAAAGGAGGGTGAAAAATATAAGGCTAGATCAGTGGCAAAGGCTTACTCTCAAAATGAAAGAGTAGACTATAATGAGATTTTTTTCACCAGTTGTGAAACACACATCAATCAGAGTTATTTTGACATTGATAGCTATGCATGACATAGAGCTAGAACAGCTTGACGAGAAGACAACCTTTTTTCACGGAGATTTGGAGAAGCAAATGTACATGCAACAACCTGAAGGTTTTAAGGAAAGCAAATGTACATGCAATAGCCTGAAGGTTTTAAGGAACCTGACAAAGAAGAGTATGTCTGTTTACTAAAGAAATTCTTGTATAGATTAAAGCAGTCTCCCAAGTAGTGGTACAAGCAGTTTGATTCCTTTATGGTGACGCACGAGTACACGTGCTGTGAGTATGATTGCTGTGTCGATTACAGACTACCTACTTACGATTTATATATTTTGTTATCTTTGTATGTCGACGACATGTTAGTGGCTGCAAAGAGTAAAAAGAAAATTACAAAGTGAAAGACTTTGCTGAGCAGTGAATTTGATATGAAGGATCTTGGAGCTGCCAAGAAAATCATTGGTATTGAAATTCACCGAGACAAAAAGGTTGGAAAACTATGGTTATCCTAAAAGGGGTATCTGCAGAAGGTGTTGGAAAGATTCAATATGCAAGATGCAAAGCCAGTGGGAACACCTTTTGTAGCTCATTTCAAACTTTCATCCCAATTATGTCCAAGTTTAAAAAATGGGTTTAAACGTATGTCAGCGGTACTGTACGCAAATGCAGTAGGTTATCTTATGTACCTAATGGTGTGCACAAGACCTGCCATATCCCATGCAGTCACCATGGTCAGTAGATACATGGAAAATCTAAGGAAAGAGCATTGGAATGCAGTTAAGTGGATTTTCAGGTATTTAGTAGGAACTCAGGATATGGGGGTATTGTTTGACAAGGAGAGGTCTTCTACAAATGTAGTAGGATATGTTGATGCCGACTATGCTGGGGACTTAGATTCAAGAAGGTCCATAACAGGGTTCGTGTTCACTCTTGCTGGCGGTCCTATCTGTAGGAAGTCTACACTTCATGATACTACTGCGTTATCAACTATTGAAGCATAGTATATGGTAGTAATTGAAACCGAAAAAGAGGCAGTGTGGTTGAAGGGTTTGGCTATTGAACTTAGGTTGGTGCAGAATAGTGTCTTGCTACACTGTAACAGTCAAAGCGCCATCCACTTAACCAAGAATCAAGTGTATAGCGCAAGGACAAAATATATAGCCGTGCGCTATCACAGAATTCGGGAGTGACCACTTTCAAGTGACATTTTCTTATCAAAGATTCATACTGATGAGAATGCGTATGATATACTGACTAAACCTGCACCTAGGATCAACTTGGAGCATTGTCTAAATTTGGACCAAGCCTGTTCTTGTTGATATTCAGAGAGGGTGAAGCACTCATACTTGAAAAAGGAGTGCAGGGAGGCAGGAGCAGGTAGACGGCAGGTCTTCACAAATGGTTCAGAAATTTGAGTTAAGGTGGAGATTGTTGGGTTTTGACCCAAATTTCGAGTTGTGGTCTCGGGATGATGTCCGCTTGAGCAATCAAGTGGTCCGTTTGAGCGGACACTTCAACGTTTCACCTTTAACTCTTGGGACACCAATGGCTTGAGTGGCCAGGGGGTCCACTCGAGCGGAGGCTACAAAGGGTGCTCTCTTGACACTGATCGCTTGAGCGGCCAGGGGTCTGCTCTGCCACGAAACAGAAATCCTGTTGTGGCGTTAGGGTTAAGTTTTTAACCTAGAGGCCTCATTTATAATATTTTTTATGTTCTATAATGATTGAAGGACGACAAAAACATAGAAGATTGTAATCTTATTATTGAATAATGGATTGTTCTCCCCTCCCGTGGACGTAGGCATATTGTCGAACCACATATATTGTGCATGCGATCTGTTCTTATTATTTGGTGTTCTCTATTGGTTTGGCGTGAATTAAACATTCGGTATCGTGTGTGTTCTGCTGGACCACATAGAGTAAAGTTAATTTTTTAATTAAGGATATCAAGGTCATGTTATTCAAAAAAAAGTTATGAGTTAGGGATATTTAAAGGCTTTCTTTTGAAAAAATAAAAAAGTGAATGGGCATTTTAGAGAGATAAAATACTGTTAACTGAATGTTGATTTTTCTAAAAAAAACACTAGCTGTATTTTTTTCAATTTTTCAGAAATACTTCTTTGAAAATCGTGAAACATACTTAGTACACATTTTTAAAATCATTTTTTAGAAAAGCAAGTGAAAAAATGGCAAAAAAATAAAATAAAACAATAAAAAGTTGTATATGGGAATGATTTTTGAAGAGAATTGAGAGCAAGAAAAACTAGGCTTAGGCCTCTTTAGTTGTTCCCTTGGCTAGATCGCTCCTACTTAAGTTTATGTCTGTAATTTATGGCAATGAAAAGCTCCATGTATCGAGTTCTCAACGTATTTTGACAGATTAATCGGTTTATGTATGTACCTTGAGGTATAAGGCCTTTTATTTATAGTAGATCTCAGTGGTCCTTTTAACGAGAGAGCACCTCTCGCCTAATCTATGCTTTGGTAAGAAGGTAATTTCCATTTGTGGCTCTGCTCTCATCCCACCACCTTGAGAGAGTTTTCTATCGAGGATGTTAAGGTCATGTCAGTTGCCATTAATGCAAGGCTATACGGACATGCTATCCCCCTTAATGTTCTTAACTCAGTGACGCATCCTCCATAAATGTTTCGTAGATCAACTAAGTAACCATTAATGGCCAATACCTCGGACACACCACCTTAACTAATGCCCCCGAGCTTAGTCTCCGTGCTGCGCTTCCCCCCTGTGGACCGAATGTCTAGAACTGTCCTATCTAGAGCTGGGCCAAGCCCATCTGATTGTTTCAACCCATTTTTGTGTCTTAACTCCTTCATTTGTCTCCAGCTCATGTACTATAGTGGCAAGTCTGAAGTGCAGAAGTTGCACATTCCAATAGATCTTGGAGTTCACATCTTAGCTCTTCATTTACTTCATCACCGAGGTAGCTCTAGGCTTTAAATGCTTGTCTTCTCAGCCACCACTAGTAATCAATTCACCGTCACATCATGCCACTTGTCAAGTGCTAATTGGTTATGTCTTGACATGCTCACTTCGAACAAGGTATTTCACAGACGTTCTTTCATTTTCCTGGGGGGATAGTTGTCTCCCCTTGTTCTTCTGCCTCCATCTACCATATAAAGAGGGGAGTTTTGACCGTTAGAGTCCTTTTTGCATTATCAAGTTCCCGACGTTGCTTCAACTCTACCATTTTTTTGTTCATGTGCAAGGCTATTGTCGGTGACTTGTATTGAACCTGCTTTGCTCTCGTCACGTCGTATGTCTTCATGTCCCTATTTATTCTGATCCCTTTTCACATTAGGGTTTGTTTATTTTCTCCCTTTTCATCTGGGATTTGGGGTGGAATATTTAAGTGTCCCACTGAAGTCATTTTTCCATAGTCTCATTTTGCACACTAAGTCTTTTATTGATTGTCATGGAAACTTTGTGAAGCTAATCATTGAGCATAATGCCTTGACTTTGTTTAGGGAAAACTATAGTGTCCCTCCTTCAGTCTTCATTAGGTTATATTATGAGGCCAATAAGAAGAAATCCATCATTGGTCGCGTGAACGAGGTGGCATTCCCTATCATGTCTATAGTCGATGGTGAGTGTGATTCCCCCTTAATCCTCTCCTTCAGGAGATGCTGCCCCAGTGTTGGCTTATGCCCTTTCAAGTATTTACCAATTTCTTCTTAATCATCATGGGGATTGCCGATATCGATTGTCCTTAAGACCTCAATCTCGGCATCTCCCCAAATCTTTTATTTATACTCTTTTCTACTCTTTGGGGTGTCATTGGGAGACCTCCACACATTACCTTCGCCAGTGTAGGAATGTTCCTCAAATGATTTGCGATCTCCCTGATTCGGATAAGCATGTCGATGACTTCGTGCTAGTCGGAGGAGATTTTGAGTTCCTAGTTGAACAGGAAGGGCTGCAGGGTCGGACTATTCCTAGGCTCCTTAGAGGTCCAAGTCTGCAGCCTTGATCCCTATTTCGTTTGTCATACACATGTATACTTTTTTTATCCTTTCATTGTGCCTTACACAAGGTTATTTTGCAACTAAAGACTTTACATCTCGACAAAAGAAAAAACCAACATCAATCTGGTCAAGTAAGCCTCAGCCTTGAGGATTAGTGCACCTTTAAGCTTCTCGGCGACAACTCAATAGGGAGACAAATAGTCATTTGCACATCCACCATCACATGACGCACACAAGGAACTCGTTTGGCCTACAGGAGAGGGCCATTGGGAATACAACCCAATCCTCAACCATTACTGCTGTTGTTGTTGCTGCTGCTGCTAATTTTGCAGTCACCGATGCATTGACCACTATTGCTGTTGATTTTGTTGCTATTGATTTTGTTGCTACAATTGTTCCAGATGCCATAAAGATAGGACCCCTTCCTTCTGAGTAGACTAAGGCTCAAGTGGACCTTATATTTAGGACAATCTTACCCATGATGTCCCATCAATCGAGCCAGTTTCAGAGCTGGTCCCCAAAATGAGGAGACTGCAATGGGCTAAAGGTACCTCCACCTCTATGTGTTGTTATGATGAGCTAGAGGCGGTTGAGTGGGCTCCATTCTTTAGGGTTAGCAATCAACCCCTGACCACGACAGACTCCTCAACCGGGGACCCAAAGGTTCGCGTTCAAACTGACTAAGTCCCCATACTTTCCTAGGGACATAGTTGACCATGTCACGAATGACGATCGCACCTTCTACACTCCTGCCACACATTTTGGCGTAGGGGTAGGCTCTGTGTTTCTTTGTTATGTGATCTGTCCCATCTTTTATGTTGGCGTTTTTTGCTCTGGCATTGGTTCTTTTTGCAGTAAATTTAATGCCTCGGTGTGTGATGCAGTGGCATGTTGATCTTTATAAGGGGAAGATGTAGATCACCGAGACCTTTGCTGAGGCTAAGAAGTATTTAAGGCATATAACTTAGATCTACTGCCAAATAGAGCCACGAGCCATGGCCGCAGAGGTTAGGATTGGGTCTCTTAAGGTTGACCTCGAGTACTCTTAGTCTAAGGCAAAGGAGCTAGAGGCCAATCTTCTCAAGTCTAAGAGCACAGTCGAGGCATCCTATCTTGCCTTTAAGGCTGCTCGTGCCGAGATCACCGCTGCTCGCGAGGAAATAGAGAGGTTATAGTAGACCAAAGCTGCGTTGAAAGATAATCATACTGCTTGGGGCGAATAGATGTACAACCAAGGTTAGAACGAGGTGGGATAAGAGGCCACTAAGGAGATCATGGCGGTTCAAGATGAAATCTTTTTGACAGGCTTTAAGGATGGCATGAAGAGAGCCAAGGTCCTAGAGGGCTCTTCCCATTGGGCTAAGATTCCTTCTCTTCCTTCGATGGCTATCCCCACTACTGTGGTTTCCAAAGAGAATCCATCTCCTCCAACTGGGGTCGACGTCTCTACAGCATCGGAGTAGCTGATTAACATAGATTAGGCTTTCCTTTTTTATTTCATGCTTATTTTAGGTTTAAGTCAAGTTCCTCTTGTAAGGTCGGACTCATACACTTTGTACTTCATGCTCAAATTAATGAAAAACTTCACTTTCGTGTCTCTCATTGTTTTATGTATTCCAGATATGTTCTTCTAACATCTTGTACTTGTATCGTTCTTGCCGAATTCACCCTCGATAGATTCCTTGCATCCTAGATGCCTTAGTAGCACTATTTTGGAATGGTCGGCTGAGACGACTTTAGTTGAGGCATCACAATGCAACTCAAAAGGCCTAGAAAAATCTGACAATATCAGTATTGGTGATGTGGCTAGTTTATGCTTTGATTTGCTGAAATGCTTATGTTGCTACCTCCGCCCAAGAAAACTTTCCAACCTTCATGCAATCTATGATTGATGCCACGATGCTGCTCAAGTTGGGAATGAAGCGCCAATAGAACGAGCCTAGCTTATGGAAACTACATACCTCATGAATATTCTTTGGTAATGGTCATTGACGCACTTTTCCACCTTCGACTCATTCACTGCAATCCCATCCTTGGAAATAAAGTAACCAAGAAAGATAACACTATTAATTAGAAAGGAGCACGAGTTCACAATCGCACAAAATTTCACCTTATGAAATTAAAGGACCTGGCAATGTGCTGAAGAAGCAGTTCATAGTTAGCATGTAACCAGAATATCATCGACAAAAATAATAACAAACCTCCTAAGAAAAGGTTGAAATAACTGATTTATCACTCACATAAAGGTGTTGGGTGCATTTGATTACCCGAATGGCATCACTAGCCACTCACAAGTCCTTCGCGAGTTTTAAAAGCAGTTTTACACTCATGGCATTCTCTAATCCTGATATGATGATATCCACTATTCAAATCAAGTTTATTGAAGATAGTTGCTCCACTTAATTGATCCAGCAAATCATCTTGCCTAGGAAAAGAAAATTGATACATCGCAATAATTTTATTAATTGCACAACTATCCACGTATATTTGCCACAACCCATCTTTCGTTGGCCTTAATAACGCGAGTACTGCATATGGTCTGAGGCTCTCCCTAATATAGCCCTTTTCAAGTAACTCCTTTACCTGTCGGCAAGGCTCTTCATGCTCTTTAGGATTCATGCTGTAATGCGGGCAATTTGGTGAATTCGTTTCTAAGATGAAGTCAATCTGATGTTGAATATCCCTTAACAATGATAACCCTGGAGGTAGGAGTGTCCATGAATTGGTCTGACCCGCTCAAACCACCTTACTCAACTCGAGCAACATGACAATGAACGGTGTTGCCCATAATTTCGTTGGATGACGGGTCTTTCAAACTTTTTTGCTTATGTGGTGGTTGGGTTGTGGGTCTTGAGTATAACCCCCACCAAAGCCAAACCGACCAACAAATATTTAATTTTATGGATTTTTAGATTTATTATAAGATAGGTTGCTTATTACTTTAGTATTTTTGTATGAAAACTCTATAATTTGGGTCCATGCGTAGTTTAATTAATAAATTCATGATCTTTTGAACTTCAAATTTATTAAAAATAAATATTTTTAATTAAAAAAGACTATTATAATTGGCTAGGAAATAGAATGAGCTTAATAAAAGAATTCCAAAATAAGTAAGTTCAAACTACAAACCGAACCACACCCACCCATGAATCCATTAAACTCATGGGCCTAAAACTGCTGAACCCATGGTTAGTTGTAGGTGACAAAATTAAAAATTGAATGCAAGTGGTCGAGTAACGGGTTAAAGGTCAACTCAACCTGACCCATGGACACCTCTACCTAAAGGTACCATTGGAATGACATCCTTAACTCTACCATGACTTTTGGAACACTAGATACTGTTGGACTCTCCTTACTGATCTATAAATACAGCATCCTAGTTTTAGTCATCTTTTTCACAAATCGATGCACGAACAGGAGATTGAAATTTTTGTCAGCCACTATTTTTGGAACTTCATCTCTGTTTGGAATGAGGACAAATTTGAATTTATTGAATAGGAAGGTATTGGTATTCTTCCTTCCATCATGAAACACACATGTTAAATTGTAAGATTTACCTAACAAATATAACAAGCTTCCATTCGAATGACATCACATCAAATTTTATCTTTATAACTGGCACTAATAGAAAAAGAAACTAAACAACGCTATGATTTACCTTTTTACCTTTCTAAATCCAAGAAAGTTTATAACGACTAAAAGACATTATTTCCTAGCCACCCCTCTCCTTATGTTTCTCGTGAGGTAAGGCAGATCTTTCATTCCACAAGCAGAAGCCCATCATCCCACACAACCTGTTCCTCGAAGACATGGTTGTCATTTACCTAGTGATAGTTGGACTATTGAAGCATCCCATCTTCCTCGCCTACACCAAACTCTTCGTTGTCTATAAACAACCTTTTTTTCATAATAACCTCCCTTTGTGCAGTCGACTACACAATGTTCTGGGTCGCCGCTCTTAAAACAACGCAATTCGCCTTTGCTCGCAAGGGTTTTGTTAGATTGTCCTACTACTGGTGCTTTTTGAGCAGCCCCTGTTTGGATAAAACCTCGAACCCCACTAGTCTGGTTGATGCTCTGAACAACATTAGAAGAATTACGACCATTAGGGTTGCTCCAAGCAAAGTTTCTAAAAGAAAGAAACGTGATGAGAACTTAAATTCGTTGATTCGAGAATGAATATTGAAAACAAAAAACAAGTAAAAGAATTTGAATTCATTGATTCAAGAATGAATACTGAACATAAGAATCTTCTTCAACTCATTGATTCACAAGAATATTAGAATTAAAGGCAAAGAAAAAACTCTCAATATTTGATTAATCATCTAAAAACTGACTTACCCTAAGATTCACATCAATTATTTATAGCTTATGAAGGCTTATACCAGAAACATGAAAAGAAAAAGCAATACTTTCTCAACAAAAAAAAATAAAAATATAAAATTACTAAAAATGAGAAGAATGAATTAACTCCAAATTTGAAAACTAGAATAAAAAATAAAATGATAAATTATACTTTGACCCCTTGTATACTTTGAATATATATATATCTTCTCCCTTACTCTCTAAAATATAACTGTACTCCCTTACTTTAGCAAAATAGATAACACTTTAATCGCTCTGTTAATCAGTTGTTAGTTAACCTAACAAAAAAATATTACATCATCAAAACATTAATTAAAAATGACAATTTTACCCTTATTATTCATAATTTTTCTTCTTCCACCTCGTCCAACCATCCCTTTACCCACCATCACCGCCCAACCTCCACCATCACCTCTCTCTCTCTCTCTCCCTCTCCCTCTCCGATTGAAACCCCACTCCCTTGCCTTAATCAATAGATCACCCCCAACACTCACCCTAACCACCACCACTATACCACGACCACTGTCACGAGAACCCAACACTTAGCCAGTACACCAAATGGTGCATGAATCAAACAGTAATTCTACAAATCCAAATTTATATCTCAAAAACAAATTCAGAAGCATTTACCTCCCTTTTTCTCTCTCCTCTCTCCTCTCTCCTTCTCACTCGCCACTCTTTCTCTCTCATCTCTTCCTCTCTCTCCCCCTCCCCAAGACATTGTATACTAATTGGATTTTTTTGTTTTTTTGAATAAAAACACAAAAAATATATATAATTTATTTGATAAAAAAATAAAAAATATAAAAAATCAAAAAATAAAATTATAATACTAATTCTTATAATATTCTGTTTACTCTTCTACCAAACAAATAAATTCACTTAATTTTTTTATTGTAATATATTTGATCTAACGTAAAATTTTATTAATTTTAATTTGACATAAATTATTTTATTTAGAAAAAAGTAATATATATTTTTACCTTAATTTGTCAATTAGTATTATATTTAACGTAAACATTTGCATAACATAAACATTTATCTAACATAATATTTTTAATTAAGTAGTCTAAATTAATGCTTATTTTTATTATTTTTAATAATATAATGACATAGCTAACCTAAAAGTGACATAAATTTAATATTTAATATATTTTATAATGAATCAATGTAGACTAATTTTAGCTTTCATTTTAATATATATATATATATATATATGGAATTTGAATTAGTGAATAAAGATTTAAAAAAACAAGAGATAAAAATTAATTATAAAATTTGTATATATTCGATATTGTTTGGTAATTGTCGGTATAGTACGAAAATTATACTACAAAATAGTACGTATCGACCCGTATCAAGTGATATGGCACAATATTTATAACCATAGGCTAATTAGGTGATTGTCACTTCGACTTTGATGGAATCTAAAATTTATAAAAAATTTTTATAATATATACAATTATATATCATATTTAAAAATAATTCCTATTGACAAAGTTTAGAAAATATTATTTATTAGATTCAATAAATGTTTTTATGATATAAATTATTATACTAAACTTTAAATATAATTCTTATTGACAAATTAAGCTAAAAAATATATATTATTTTTTTGCAAATAAAATAATTTATGTTAAATTAAAATTAATAAAATTCTACATTAGATCGAATATATTACAATGAAAAAATTAAATGAATTTATTTGTTTGGTTACATATATTTTTTGTGTTTTAATTTAAAAAAAACAAAAAAAATTCAATTAGTTGCAATGTCTTGGAGAGGGGGAGAGAGAGGAAGAGAGGAGAGAAAGAGAGAGTGCGAGTGAGTAAGAGAGAGGAGAGTGGAGAGAGGAGAGAGAAAAGGAAAAGTAAATGCTTCTGTGATATAAATCTGGGATAGTAAAATTACTTAAATCAAAATGACAAGAGCAACAAACAAACTTGTTGCAACAACATCCACAATTTGGGAAAATCGAAATCTGCTTATTGGAGAAATTCAAGGGCACTCACTCTCTCTCTCTCTCTCTCTCTCTCTCTCTCTCTCAATTTGGGAATAACCATATAACCTCGCAACTGCAAATGAGGAGGTACCAGTGGTTGGTCATGGGGGATGGGGTTTGGGACATTTGAGAATGGGAGAGGAGATGAGATGGTTATGTCGCCTCCCGACTCAACGGCATATTCATACACAATTCATACATACCCAATTCATACACAGTTCTCGCCGCACACAGCATATTTGCAGTATGCTTGGTATTTTTCGGCAGACCCCGACGAGTACTCGGTGTTTGTGGACGGATAGCGCAACGGGAACTGAAGGATGAAGGCGGAGCTGGTGAAGATTCCAACAGAGAGAGTGAAGAGGATGCGAAGAACGATCATTGGTTTAATCCCAACGCTCCCTTACGCGCACCCAACTCTCGCACTGGTTCCCCTCCCCGATCCTTACTTGTCATCCATACCTTAGCCCCCTTATTCCAGCCAGCTCCTTCCCCTTCTTCCATGGTCCTCCACCCCTCTATACCGAGTGCTCTTTACTGCACCCAGCCCATTCTTCAATATGTGCGAAAATCATTCAACCCCCCATCCCCACCAACCCACCCACGCACCCCTCACACACACACACACACACACACACACACATACACACACACAAGGTTGTGATTTGTGTAATTGATAGATCAGAAGGTACGATTAGCTGTTGGGGGTTGCGATTTGAGGTTTAGGTGGCAATTTGAGGTTTAAACCAGAATCTCCTCTGCCGGTGGGATTTTCTGCCATTGGTGAAGTCTATGTGCGTTGCCTGTGGCAGCAATGTAGGGAATGGAACAGAGCACAAGTTGGGGTCTTGGTTGGTGCTCACTTGTTACGATAATTTGGTTTTCTATATTCTTGACCGCCATGGGGGCTAGGATGAAGGGGACTTAGACGGGGAAGAAAGAGGTGTGGCTGTAGCAGTGGAGATTGGGAGGAGAATGTGGCGGTGGGAGCATCAATGGGGTGTTATTTTATTAAGGGTAATATAGTTATTTTGTTAATAAATTAATGGTGTAAACTGACAGAGGGTGTCTGTGGCATTTCAAAGATTAAGGGAGAAGACAGTGATATAAATTACCAAAAAAAAAACTAACTTAAAATGAATTTGTTAAGAGTAATTATTAACAAATTAATTATTTCCTAAAACGGTCGAATTAGAGATTTGATGGCCTAAAAGTTGAGTAAGTTTAGAACTTTCAGTACGAAAGAGATGCACCAACTTCACAGACAATACGTGCAAAAAAAAATAAAATCAAATCAAAATAAGAAAATTAAAATCCTGAACTACTGGGCGGCCCCATTCTCCACCTTTAGGTCCACCAGATATCTACTTCTCCTTCGATCATAGCCGGGGCGCCCTTTTAAACAGTCACAGTCTCCTCGACTACAATGACCTTAGTCATAGCATAGCTATGAATTTTGTTCATTGGGCTATTTTCAACTAAACACGGGTCTTCTGGTAATTATTGGTCTTCATGAATGAAAGATTGAGCAATTTGGTATCAGTGTACCTTGAGGAATAGGGACGCTTATTTATAGTGGATCTCAGTCATCTTTTTGGCGGGAGTGCACCTCTCGCCTAAGGCTTTGCTTTGGCAGAAAAATGCTATTTATTTGTGGCTCTTCTCTAATTACCGCCACCCTAAAACAAATATTTGTCAGGGATATTAGTGTCATGTCCGTTGTCATTAATATAGGATTGTATGGCCACACTTTTTTTATTAATATTCTTATCTCGGTGACGCATCCTCTATAAATATTCTATAGTTCGGCCGCATCACCATTAATGGCCAATTCCTTGAACACGCCACCTTAATTAATGCCCCCGAGCTTGTGAGACTCGGTCCTTTTCCTTTTATAATATATTTATGCCCAACGTGTTTTGTTTCACTACATGTACACCAACGATGAATGATTTATGCTTTAACATTGTAGAATAGCATGTACGTATGCGTTTTATGCTTTTTCGAGTTCTGAAAATGTTCTGAAACATGGCAAAAACATTTTAATCGACTGAGGGGGTGTTGTCAGTCGACTGATGCACTCCAGAAGCTATTCAGTCGACTGACCTGGGAGGTCCAGTCGACTGACCTTGGCTGAGATGACTTTCTTGCTTTTCCAGAAAATTTTCAGTCGACTGACCTTAAGGGTCTAGTCGACTGATCCCCCGAGAGAGGCTGAGCCTATAAATATCTAACTTGAGTTAGATATTTTGGAAAGCCTTTCTTCAAGGCTAAGTTTCGTTTCCTTTACCTTCTCTCTAGTTTTTTGAAAGCCCAGGGCTTAGTTTTCGGCGATCTATCTATGGATCCCTGCTATCCACACTGTGAGCTCTGCTTTCATCAGGGCAGAATCTTGTTTCGATGAAATTTATTTTTACACGTGGATCGAGGCATCGAGTTTCTGACTCTTGGAGGTTGGATTCTAGATTACGTTGTGGTTTAAGGGTGTTTTATGCAATTTTATACCTTTTCACCGGTTGAAAACCCCTTAAATGTCATATTTCATGTTTGAACCTCGTTATATGGATAAAAGCATGTTTTGAGCTTTTTATACGATTTATTTCATCATATGAACTTGTGGTTACCTGTTCTTCAAAAGGTGGTTTGAAAAATAGTGGTTTTGGAAACTTGGAGGTTTGGAGCTAGCCCTTGGGGTTGAGTCTCAGAATTTGAAAACATTTTGATTAAAAATGGAAAAAACATTTTGAAGATGTTTGATGAGTTGATGATCTCCATGTTGATGGATGATGTGGTGGTAGGGCCGTTGGACCCCTTTTTATACCTGTTGATGTATAAATGTTTTAATTATTTTCGTAGTTGAGCTATGTAATGTTTTTGCTAAATAATCCTATAGATGTACTGTAGCAGTGTGTGTGTGGATTTGGGCGTACATTGCTCCTCGGTAGAAGTCTAAAAACGTGCGCAGCGTAGGCGCCTGTTTACCTTCGGGCTAATTTCCGTAAACGAGGCGTGGGTGCTTAGTACCCTCAGGTTTTAGAACCGTAAACTAAGTGGTCGTTGTCGTGACTCTGTATAGAACTTGTCATTACCTGCAGGCCTTAAATGGTTCAGGACAGTGGTAATAGGCAGGAGTTTATAGTTGTTTCCTTTGTCTGTGTGATGATAGAGTCAGTACATAGGAATTATTTACTTGTTACCTCGGTTGTGTGTTTCGAGAGGAAATGTAACGTTTTATTACTATTTTTTCGTAACTGATAAACGTTTTGTGTAGTGTTGAAAGATGGGAATTTGATGGGAAAAAACTTTGGGGTTTTTTGATGTAAATTCTTTTTGAAACTCAGGTGGTTGAGTTAAATTCATGTTATGAGATTACATATCCTGTATTATTGCATCATGGTCTATTCCTATTGGGTTTCAACTCACGTAGTGGAATTTTGTTAAAACCTTTTTCAGGTGATGATGCTGATGATCATGGGGAGATGATCTAGTGCTACCTGTGGTTGCAGAAGACTAATTCTTAGTTTTTCCTATTTGATAAAATCATGTGTATATGTTTATGTCACTTGTCTCTGAAGGCAAGTGTTGTACGCCTTATGGCGATTTACATTATGCATGTGTGGTTGAGAGATAAACCCTGGGTACTATTTTTATTCCAAATGTTGTACTATTTTGATGGATGATTTTCTGTATAAATCTTATCTCTTATATTAAATGGTGTTCATTGGCTTTTCGCGTAACTCTGGATTATGGGGCGTAACAACTTGGTATCGGAGCTTTGAGTTCAAATACCTAAGAGGTACAGGAAAGAGTACATCACCTTGTGAGGATGTCTGTGTGTGCTTGGCTGCATGTGTCTAAGCGTTTTTAATAATATGAACATGATAGTCTGTTGAGCATGATAGTTGTTGTATATGTGAGTATGGAGATTAGACTTTAGGATTGATTAGTCTTGCCTTCGGGCGTTTGGGTTAACAAACTTGGAAGCCAAGTTAGAAATACGTTTGGCCAACGTATTTTCTAGCAAGGAATCTAAGTAGGTTAACCAGATTGACGCGTCTGTCTTGTCGGTTCTCCTCGATATGTGATATGTGTTTGCATAATCTTAAGTGGTTATGTGCTAGCATGCTTATGTGGGTTATGCCTTTTATGTTAAGAATAACATGTTATAGGAAAGCTTAACCTGTTGTGTGCTTTCATAAAGAGTTATGTCTGCGCGAGGCCGTGGTCGAGGCCGTGGCCGTGGTTCTAGTCGAAAGGATGTTCCAGTCCCAGATGTTAGGGATGCTAATGCACCATAAGGACCTATTGGCGGGACCGCTCTATTGAGTGAGATGGTAGGCTCCATCTGACAACTGGCTGAGGCTGCTAAGGGTAGAAAGAGTGTACCCGAGCCCAGGGCGACGGTCACGATGCGCGAATTCCACCGTCTAGACCCACCTACCTTTTCTGGGGATCCCAACCCCACAGTGGGCACTGAATGGTTAGAGTTGGTGACTAGAATCTTGGACACACTTCAGATAGAGGAGGACGATCTGAGTGTCACATTCGATGCTTTTCAGCTGAAGGGCCGTGCTCATGCGTGGTGGAAGTTTGCCAAGACTACAGTCGGAGGCACCTGGGAGGCTTTCGCTAAGGTATTTCTGGAGAAGTATTTACCAGAGACAGTAAGGGACCGCTACAGGGAGGACTTCCTCTTCCTTACACAAGAGACTATCTCAGTGGTCTAGTATGAGACAGAGTTTACTAGTCTATCCAGATTTGCACAGGAGATAGTGGCAACAAAGGAGTTCCAGGCGAAGAGGTTTGAGAGAGTATTAAGATCTGCTATAAGAGATAGAGTGGCAGCATTTCGGATGCGTGTCTTTACAGATTTTGTGGAGATGGCCATCACTGTGGAAGATACACTTAATGAGATGCGCAGGATCAGAGACAGCACGATCCAGCAGAGTAGAGGAGATACACAGATGCAGGGGCGTAAGGACAAGCACTGAAGGACGTCTGGACCAAATTCTTATCCGGTCGGGTCATATCAGCTACAGTTCACTACACCCGCACCTTATTTACCTTCTGTGGCCTTGACAGGAAGGTCAGAGCAGAGAGAGCTTATTTGTTTTAGATGCGGACAGCCAGGGCATCGTGTAGCGAAGTGCCGGAGTCCAGCACTTGTCCAGTCACAGTCGCAGCCTCAGGGAAGAGAGCCTTTTGTATGTTTTGGGTGTGGTCAGACGGGGAACATTCGTAGGAAATGCCCCCAGGGAGGGAGTATTCAGAGCACATAAGGGACATTGATTGTTCCACCAGCTCAGAGACGACAGACTTCCCAGCAGCTTAGGGCTCAGACATCCAGGTTCGCAGATGGAGGTGCCTCAGCACAGTCTGTGAGGCAGTCAATAGCCCAGGACCACAGTGGACATACTAAAGCACCCCAGGCCCGGGCTTATGCTCTTATCGATCCTAGTGCGTCCAGAGCACTAGCGGTACCCGATGCTGCATCCGCTCCTTCCATGATCCGAGGTACTCTCTTAGTATTTAGATCATGGGCCAGTGTTCTCATCGACACCGGAGCATCACACTCTTTTATTGCTACTGCTTTTGCATCTACATTGGGGTTAGAGACGGACTCTTTGGGTAGTGCTTTGAGTGTAGAGAACCCAGTCAGTGGAACGGTAGTGTTGAGTTGGGTGTGCAGATTCTGTGAGTTGGGGGTCACTGGTCGTCGTTTAGAGTTTGATCTTATCCTTCTAGACATGACCACATTTGATGTCATCCTTAGGATGGACTAGTTGACCACCTACCATGCCTTTATCGATTGTGACCGGCAGAGGGTATCCATTTGCACGCTGGAGGGTGATTGCTTTTATTTTGTGGGCGATTGAGATGAGAGTTTGCTGTCTATGCCCGACTTTACTTGGAGTTGAGGAAAACTAGGTTTCCTCGTTTCAGCTCTCAGGCTGGATGAGACGGTTGGGGTTCGAGGGGAGTTACCCCCTGTGGTTTGTGACTATCTAGATGTCTTTCCAGACGATCTGCTTGAGTTGTCGCCGAGCCGTGAGGTGGAGTTTTCCCTTAAGTTGATACCAGGAGCTACTCCCATTTCGATGTCGTCTTATCATTTTACACCAGCTGAGTTTAGAGAACTCAAGGTACAGCTTAGAGAGTTGATTGATAAGGGACTCGTACGTCTGAGTACATCACCTTGGGGAGCTACAACTCTACTTGCGAAAAAGAAGGATGGATCCTTGAGGTTATGCATACACTATCAGAAGTTAAATCAGGTGACGGTGAATAGCAAGTATCCTATGCCAAGGATAGATGACTTGTTTGATCAGCTAAAGGGGTCAACTTGCTATTCGAAAATTAACTTGAGATCTGGATACCATCAGCTAAGGATTAGGGACGAAGACATAGCGAAGACCGCCTTTCGAACTCGTTATGGTCACTATGAGTTTCTAGTTATGCCGTTCGGTCTGATGAATGCCCCAGCGACTTTTATGGATCTGATGAATCATATTTTTCATCAGTACCTAGACACCTTTGTGGTTGTGTTTGTGGATGATATCCTGGTTTATTCACCCACGAGAGAGA
>JAULJZ010081615.1:0-12647 GCA_032270985.1 Heliamphora pulchella
CGCTGTGTTTATCAGTATCAGGGAGGTCGTGTACCATCTTCTAGGCAACACTCCTCTGGCGGAGATAGTAGGTGCCGTTGTGGCAGGCTATGGTGTAGCTGTAAAATATCTCAAGGATGCCGAGATCTAACTTATATCGACGATTGATCTCGGCCACTCCCATGACTATCCTAATGAAGTTTATGGACACCTGGCGGGTGGTGAGGCGGCATGTGGCAAACATTTCCCTCAAAAGAGGGTCAGTGGGAAAACGCACTCTCGCCTCCACTATGGAGGCGATGGGGAAGGCCACTTCATTCCCTCTGGGGACGAAGTGAGAACCAGAGAGATCAGGGTCATCAGGATCGCAGTAGCGAAGTGAGACGGAGGGTGGGATGCCATACCTAGACCTAAAGAAGGCGAGTGCAGTGGGGGTGTTAACTTCTTTCACAAACTTTCCCTTCCTCGCCATTGTTGGATGAGAGGAGCAGGGAAGAATCAGAGGGAAATGCATGAAAATAAAAAGACATGGGGAACGAACACAAAACGAAACACTTACATATTGCCGGAGAAGAAAACACTCAAGTTCATCGGACAATCAAGGACGAGATTCTAGGACATCGGAGTTTTTCTTCGATCACTGTCACAATCGCCGAAAACAGAGGAAGGAGTTGAAGTTGAGAGCAGGGAGGACACCAAGTTCGCGAGAACAGGAAATTGGGGCTATTAACCCAGTTTTATAAGTGCAACGTATCCTCTCTCCACGCGATTGAAGCGCCAAACAATCGCCTCGAGAGGACGAAATGACGCTTTCCTTTACCTCAGGAATATGCGAAACGTCCACATCATCCCACTCGGACGAGGACGCGTGGCAGGTTATTAATGAGGCCATTAAGTATGACAAATGGCGGCGGCGACGCAATAAGTGCGGCCGATCTGGGTGGGGTCGAATCAACTTCCCTCTGGCCGAGCCAGATGAAAGTTGAGGGGCAAATGAAGAGGGTGTGGAATAAAAGGGTATCTGGGTTTGATCAAGGATCCGGGTCCGAGATCCGAACCGTAGGTCCGAGTGTCATCCGTGACAAAGAGATCAGCCTTTATGTATAGGGGATCGGCCGTAGCTGGAACGGTCACAGTCCAAAAGGCATTAAATGCGACATGGTATGACATGACGGACATTAAAATGCGACATGGTCTGACATGACAGGCATTAAATGCATCTGACCTACCATATGCCGGAGGAGTTACGCCCAGAGGACGGCCGAGGTAGGGAATCGAGGTGATGTGATGGAGAGCAAATCGTTACCGCCGCTTATGCAGTGGCGGAGGAGGGAATGAATAGACTGACAGGGAGGCGTGTCAGCTGGGCACGAGGGTTTTGTCAGATAAGTTAGGAGAATTAATCATTACCCTCGAAAATTGCGACCACTGAAAAGGAAAGGAAGTACCCACTATATAAGAGGAGGAGAACAAACCGTAATGGGGGTAAGAACATATTTTTCTCACAAGTCTAAAGTAACAGCTTCTACTTAATGGCTTTGATTCCATTCATCTACTAACTTGACCGTCGGAGGGGCGTCCGGCAGTCCGTCGCCGGTTAGCTCTCGTGTGTTCATCTTTGCAGAGGTTGCTTTATCGGCAAGATTAATCGGGCTGGATCCTATTCAATAAATTCAATTTACGGGCGTTCCCCGTACAGTATTGATAACTTGTTATGAACTTTGATGTCTTAGGATGAAAGTGTGGCTATCTTAAATACTTGGGGTCGAAGTGTGATTATTGGAAGTTACGGGACTTAGGCTTTTGAGTATAATTTTCTTTTCACGTTGAGGCTTGGGTTTGATTTTCTTATTCTTTGAATTTGAGATTTGGGTTTACTGTTATAGGACAACACATATAGATTGTTAGGCTTGAAAGGTTACGAGGCCAGGTCAGCATTTCTTAAAAAGGGTTTGGGGCTCGAGGTTTCATTTTTAAGTTTAGCTCTTTAGGATTTTGAGTAAGCGTTCTTAGGGTAACTTAATGATCTTCGAAGTTAGAGGGCTTTCTTTCTGTTTTGGGATTTTTGATTCTTAGGGTCTGATTCTTAGGTTTTGATCGTGTTAAGATTTTAATCTTACTCTGACGTAAGATCCTATCGGTTTACCATCACTAATCCTATGGTTTAGAATTGGGTCCTTACAAGTATCCAGTTCTGTCGAGATCTCGTCAAAAGACTCTCCCAAGAACATATACCGATCGAGTTGATGAACAACCCTCCCACTACGATGAGGCACTACCTGCATCTGTGTATTAGCAGTGATATGCTGTGCTGATTTTGAACCCTGTGTGCCATCATCCACATGCACTCTTGGTTGTAAAATTGGCATGTTTGTGGTAGTACTCTGTTCTGGTTCAGAATCGACACGAGTCTCAATAATCTTCCTACTATGACGAGGCAGTGGGATATCGGTGACTCGTGGTTCCTCTTCCGTTCTACTAGTATTTTCTCTCAGTTCTTTTAGAACAATTTTACTATTGGGCTTGTGATCCATTATATAATTTTATTTTAAGAATCGAGTATTGGTACTGACAATAACCATCTGATCTTTACGATTATAAAACAAATCACCCTTCGTTCTTCTAAGATACCCGACAGGAAAACAAACTTCTGTTCTCGGTTCCAACTTAACCGCGTTTCCTTTCAGCACGTGTACTGGACACCTCTAAATCTGAATATGTCTCGGACTAGGCTTGTGCCCGATCTACAATTTTGTGGGAGTAGAAGGTACTAACTTAGAGGATACCAAGTTCAGAATGTAAGCTACTATCTCTAATGCAAATCTCCAAAATAAATCGGGTAAATTCGAATAACGCATCATCGACCTTACAATTTTCATAAGAGTCATATTCCTTCTGTCTGCTATACCATTCTATTGTGGAGTGCCGAGTGCAGTCAACTGTGATGTAATCCTTCTGCTGACAAATAGTCCGTAAACTCTCCAAAGTGGTACTCGCCACTACGGTCGGATTGTAGTGACTTGATATATTTATCCAGATGCTTCTTCGTTTCTGCCTTGAATTTCTCAAAGCATTCAGACTTACGGTGTCTCAAATAAATGTATCTATATTTTGAGTAATCGTCAATAAAAGTGACAAAATACTCAAAGTCTCCTATAATCCAGATAGTCATAGGTTCACATAAGTCAAAGTGAATCAGTTCTAACGGTTCTTTAGCTCTATAGGTTTTAGCCGACAACGACCCTTGGTCATTTTACCCTCTAAGCAAGATTCAGAGACTGGAAGTGCCTCTACTTTTAATGAACTCAAAGGTCTATCTCTTACCAGTTTATTTATCATTTTCAGATTAATATGCCATAGGCGTAAGTGCCAAAGATATGTTTGGTTTATTAAAGAAAATTCCTTTATCTTAAATGATAAACTAGATGTATTATTCAATTCATTTAGTTGCAGCGTGAGAGAGATTGGAGTAATAATATAAAGATCATCCACCAATGTACCATAATAGATAAACCATTTATTATCCTTAATAATTACAGAGTTATTAAAAAAAATCAAATATCCGTCTTTAACCAATCTAGAAACAGAAATTAAATTTCTTATAATGGACGGTACATAAAGATAATATCTTGATATTAAAATTTTATTTCTATTAAAACTGAAAGTGATATCTCTCACTGCAACTGCTACCAGCCTTGTAGTATTGCCCATGAGTAGGTAAATTTCTCCATCACTAAGTTTATCGAATTTCTTGAAACCTCTGCAATGAATTACAGATATGATTAGTGGCTCCCGTATTTACACACTAGGTACCGGTAGATAATATCGCTAAACATGTTTTCACAACTAGTGAACAGAAATTACCATTGCTATTCTGCTTGTCAAGATAAACTAGACATTACTTTTTCTAGTGCCTTATCTGGTTGTAGTGAAAACATATGTCTTTCGATTTCTTCACACTAGTCTGTGACCTACTAACTATCTTGAAAATCATGTCACCATGTCTTTAAACTTTTTTCTTCTTCTTGCCTTCCGGCTTAGAGGAAGAATCCATTCAGAATCAAACACACTTCCTGGCATTCTAAGAATACTCTCGGCAGTTAAAGCGATATCCATATTCTTTTTTCAGTCAACATAATTACAATCCGTAAGTTTATTTTATTTGAGTATAACCACGAGTTGATTGAAAGTCATTTTAATCCTAAGAATCATATAATTAAAAATTATTAATTATGATAAGAAAAATTTTAAATTTTATTTTAAAATCGATTCTCTGAACTATTTTAAAAAAAAAATCGCCTGTAACCTGGTATACCGTGAATAGCATGCCTCGATGGGAAGGACGTCTACTATTTATTATTTGTTCAGACATGCCAATTCCTATTAATTTTACTATTTAGGCAATAAATCTTACCAAGTAAAATTAAATAATTAACGTAGATTCGGTCCGATAAATAATAGCAGTAACTCAGATGTTGAGAATACTATTATTTATAGTTAAGTGTAAATTATCATATAATCCCAAATTAATCGTTTCACAATGAACCCTTCAAATGGAGAAGTAATTCACATTGACAATTACCCAAAATTATCTCTAAAGGAGATTTGTACAGGTGATCCCGTAATTAATGCTGTCCGGTGGAGATGAATGCCCTGGTGCCAACACGCAAAATTAATTACATAACCTACAAACTAGTGATAGAGACCGCGAGATTTATCTGTGAATAAATTTCCTCACCCACTTAATTTTTAAAATATTTTTGAGAGTTATAAAAACTGTTTTAATTAAAATAAATATATTAATTTAAAAACCACACGTTCTAAAAGATTTTAGGTGTTAAACCATCTTTACGTGTTTTTACGTGTAATAAATAAAATTCTCAGATTCTATTTATTTAAAAAATAATTTTTTAAAAAAATCAAGAATTTAATTTTATTTTCCGTTACATATCTTCCGAAAAAAATTTATTTATTAAAATTAAATTCCTTTTAATTAATTCAAAAAATTCAAAATTAACCGTCACGTTTTTTTCAAGATATCCAACTTTAAAAAAAAAAATTCATCTTAAACGCGTTTTAATGTAACAAAATAAAATTCCCAAATTTTTCTCTTTTTAAAAAAAAAATTAATTAAATAAAATATAAAAAATAATTAAAACTGAACATAATAAATAAACGAAAATAAAAGTATTCTTGTATTTAAATAAAAAATAAATAAATGTATTAAATATCGACTTTTATGATTTATCTCAAATTCTTTAGTCCAAGAGTTTTTATTCACCTAGAAAATTTACAATCGTGTCAGAATTAAAATTTTAATCTTTTGATTCTATTCGAATTTTGCAATCAACTAGAAACCTTGAACAACTGAGTTACTGTATACAAATCGCAGTCACACTAAAACATTATAGCCGTCATCTGCCGAACAACCACTGCCGCACCACAGCGCGCCGCTGCAGCCGAATCGCACCGCGCAGCTGCGCACTGCACCACCCGTGTCGTCGCTTGGTTTGCTTGCGGTTCGCCTATTCACGCCGCATCGTTTGCTTGATATAAAATCCCAAGGCCACGTTTGGACTAAAAAGAATTTCTGTAGCTAATTTCTTGGAACAAGGATTTGAGTTTGTTTCCAATATCCATGAATGATATGGATAAAAGTTCCACGTGGCAATGGTTAATGATTCTTAGCAAGAAAATCCTATGTAGATAATGAGAATGCATGGATTCATGTAATGCCATCACACTGGACCGAATTATTGCTTGATATATTTTCAATGCATCCAACAACCCATGATTCTAAGATAATATTCCAAGATAATGCTTCAGCACCCAAATTGCTTTCCATGATATGAGCTTGATTCCCAAATTCAAGTGCATCAGAATTATCATCCACGTAATGCAATCCAACATGCTTTTGAATTATCATCAGGATCATTACTATTGCCGCGGCTTTGCATGTGTTGCTCGATATATTTTGATTTTTTTTTATTACAAAAAAATTTTAAAAAAACTTACAAGAAACTAAAAAGTCAAAAAAAAAAAATATGTTTATATTGATCCTATACCTCCGAAGAATTCACAATCGATCTACCATAATCAATCCTCGTGGTTAAATTTTTTTAATAATCATTAAATCATGTAATCAAACATGCAAAATAATGACAATTTAAAGTCGAAATTAGATCATCTACAAAATCAAGTTAGTACAGATCTAAAACTACCAAAACCCATCGATTAAATTATATTCATATTCAAAGAAAGTTCTGATACCAATTGTTGGAGACTAAATTGTCAAGATCTATTGATTAGAACATGATTTAAGTAAAAAAGAAAACTGGACGGGCAAACGCCAAAATCGGCTCCAAATTAAAATTTTTTATTGTCAAACAATCAAAATAAAATAAAGAATATACTCCCTAAATTAGATTAGAGTTATATTTTACGAAATCTAGTAGTATTGATTTCGGTTGCTACAACAACTTTTAGTTTAGAATCGTTCGCGGTTGTAAACTTCAAGTTGAAACTCCAAATTCAAGTCTTCTACTGTATTTTCGAATACAAGAGACACGACGTAGTGTGAATTACGATCCTCGTGTTTTTCAAAATCTTGACTAGCCAATTGTAAGATTTGTGGAAATCCTAAATGTAGAAATTAATTATGGATTAAGGTTTACATAACTGCACATATATAGGGTTACAGCATGAGTCTGGAGAGTAAATATGATTTAGACTTTTAATGTAATTATAAAAATCCATCTCAATCCGAAAGTAATTTTATGAAAACGTTAATTATAATTCATTTCACTAAAGAATTATAATTGCACTCTCAGCCATATTCTCAAAACTAAATATTCTAACTCTTGCTCCTGTTATTAAATATTTATTTATTCTCATTATGTTAAAATTTTCGATATCCGTCGATTAAATTAAATTACTGACAATTATTTAATTGACTTTTTAAATAAATTACTTAAGACCTTTCGCTTAACTTATTTGACTGCCGGATAATTAAATTCACCTGTAGTATTTGGTTCGGTCAAAACTTATAAACTTCTTTAAGGGAGTATCGTCAATGCAATCATTCGGGACGTGAATTCAGTCAATAATTAATATTCATCATATAATTAATATAATTATCCAACTCACCAGGATTATATAGACCCGTAAAAGATCGCAACTTTTAATGAATTAAAATAACGAATATTAAATATACGTAAATAATTAATTATTTCGAAATTAAGAGTATAAGCACTTATAATAACTATGTGATATAAATTAATTTATAAAATTAGTATAAAATTAATTATCCCAATTTTGTCCTGTTATATATACACAAAATGTACTAGTACAATGAGTCAGAATAATTGTCGAAACAATTACCGTTCTCCGTAATCAAAACAGATCTACTAAAATACCGTGCTACAGTCGTACCGATGGTGTGTTCAAATTCATCTAAACTGTGAACCAGAACTTATATTTTACAAGAACCGATAATCTAGTATTCTGCGTGTAAGCCGAACTCTACATATGAATTTAAATACGATGTAGAATAAAAGATACCCATAAAAATTATTAAATAAATAATAAAACGGATACATTACTCATTAAAATTCTCATAAAATTAAAAAATTAATTTTATTAAAAAATAAAATTAAATATTAAAACTAAAATCATAATTTTTAGCATACAACCTTAACAATCAGAAGAAATTGCCGATATTTAAAAGGAGCACATGACTGTTATTCATGTGTATGTAATGTGGCTCATTTGGTGGTAGAAAATTGCTACATTTTAAAACTTTTTTAGTGAGCATTTTGTTTAGCTGCAAAAAGAATGATTTTAATAACTTCTTAGATTTTGTGAACCTTTTAAATATCGGAAACGTATAGGGCCTTTTTTTATTGGTATTTTAATTTGTATATGAATGACATTTACCTTTTGCCTCTTTCATAAAATTTGTTTTATTTATCAAAGAAAAAAAGAAGAGTTCAAATTAAAGATCAAAACCTAAATGGGGTGTTAAGATAATTCCAAAACATAAAGATGAGAAACATTTGCTCTCTTTTGCTTTCCTTGTATCGGTGCCAAATAGCCCTAAAGTGTCATAACTACAATGACATTTGATTTTATCTTCACTAACAATAATTATTGGTGGCAACTAACAAAATAATTCAGAAATCAAGGACTTGTTTCTGCAGAAGTTTTATCATGATTCAAGATTCAAGAGAGTAAGATCAAGAAA
The DNA here is from genome assembly GCA_032270985.1 of Heliamphora pulchella. Taxonomy (NCBI): domain Eukaryota; kingdom Viridiplantae; phylum Streptophyta; class Magnoliopsida; order Ericales; family Sarraceniaceae; genus Heliamphora; species Heliamphora pulchella. The sequence goes on from JAULJZ010081615.1 coordinate 8,222, forward strand.
CACTGAAATAGTTCCACAATCAAAAGCAGCTTATTTCGAAAAGCATCTGAGTGCATCTTCTCCCACGTTTTATACGGCCGATGCTTGAGATGTACCGTTCGGGAAAACGAAGAACCATGGCTGATTATTTATATGCCTCTGTAGAACCTAATAACAGAAATTGTTGGTGCTGAAGAAGCTACCTATAAGCGAAGAAGGATTGAAACTGCCTGATATGCACACGCAAAACTGCTATACAATTGTTCTCCCGCCAGAAGAACCAAACACTTTAGAAGTCGGGTAGAAAAGTCCGGCTTGTGGACCTGTGCTCCACGACTCTGCTTCAAGTTGTCATAAAGTGAAGTTCTTCCGGTCGTCATAGCACTATCTTTGCAAATCAGAACCACAGAAGAACAACACCATTTACGATGTCCACCATCCAAGAAAAGAAGGATGTGAACAACTATTGGTATATTTATTTGTCTACATTTCTGAATCTTCCACTTCGGTACTCACCACAAAGCTGGGAAACGCCAAGGTTATGTCCCTGTGGAAAAGAAGAAGAAAAAGGCTTAATAAATGAAATGGCATGTCTAATGTAATCCATAAGATGTACAAACACAAATCCTGACCAACTGATTCAAAACTCAGAGTTTACACACACTCAATGGTTGGGGAAAGTTTGGCAGTTTGAAGGGCTTAAATCCCAGTAATCTTGGTCATAACATCAAAAGGGACACGACAGGTATTATGGATGTCCTAAGAAAATGTACACAAGGAGTAAATCAAGATAGTTGCTAAAAGAAGTGCAATGAAGCACAAACTATATTACACGGACTCGGATACGAGTGTCAAGTACGGATGTATATCTAAGGATCAAATATATGAGATTATTGAACTGACTTGGCTTAAAAATATTCAAAAATTAAACACGGGTGCGTGGAATGCAATGAATGAAGAAATAAGTCGAGGAGCAATCTACAAGGCAATATTTCAACTTTTTCAGATATTTGTTGGTTTATACATATAGATTTCTCACCTTTGACATTTGTTTTCATTTTTAATAGTTTTGTTGCACATAATAACTATACACCACATATTTGGTTTTAGTAAATTCTCTTTGCTCTTCGTTTTTCTCTCATGGTTGAGAGCTCAGCCATGTCCGGAAAAAAGTAGTCGCACCCGATACATATTCCATATCTGTATCGGGTCGGGCCGACATGGGTACGCCGCCAAAACGAGTGAAACCATGTAACATAGATCACAAAACAAAACACAAACTGTGGGTAAACTACCGATTCCCTCGAAACTGATCAATATAAGTGCATCCCCACTGATTTCCACTATGCAGGTTTCAAATAATTGATGAACTTGAAGAAAAGAAAAAGAAGAAAAGAAAAACCCACTTCAAATACGGAAGAGTCATGTTCTTGATCAGAGATGGATTCTTTGATACAAATTCCTTCCACTCTTCTTGATCAATCTGTCCATCAGCTTTTGTATCTGCCTCTTTAAATGTCTGTAAGAAATGGAAGATACTTAGGAGTATAACAAGCACAAAAGGCAGGGATAGACAGTGCTTGTTATTCGTATTTTCTCTTTGACTATCATAAAACCTGGAAAAGTGTGTTGTAGGTGAGAAAAGTGAGTTTAGACCCATGGTCTTGGTTCCCTAGGTTGGTACCTTATCCACAATCGTTTCAACAACATCATCTGAAAGAATTAGATCAGATTCATGTAGAAGGGCCAACACCATCTCCTTCAACTGTCAAACAACACCAGATTATTAGCATCACATAGAGATGCAGCGGTTTTGAAAAGAAACCCTTATCACCATGGAGAGATGATGCTTTTCTATTCTACGTCCACCATTTAAATAATTTGTACAGGCATATAAATCTACCAATGGTTATGTTTGATAGCTAAATCCCACAGTTTGTAACATGAAAAAGTGCAATCAAACTTGGTTGTTGACTAGTTTCTATTTTCTAATAGCCGTAGTTCCTTGGTTGTTAACTAGTTTCTATTTTCTAATAGCCGTAGTTCAACAAAACTGAACTCTTCCAATGCATAAATAGCTGGATTATGATGCAATGTAGAGTAAGGAAACGGAACTAGGAAGCTATAGTTTGAAATACTTGCCTCTTCTTGCTCAATATACCCAGTGTGTCTTAGATCATACAGTCTAAACGCAACTGCAAAATAGTATACTTCATTTAGGAGATAGATGGAAACAGGTGACCCTTTAGTAACAAACTTAAAAGTTCACCTTACACATGAAAATAGTATAAAAGACGAGAATATAATAAATGAACCTTACATGCAATTTTGTCTGCTACAGGTGCATTTGGGTGAAAGACACCTAAGGAACGAACAAATTCTCCAAAGTCAATAACCCCAGTGCGTTTGGCATCAAACAAATCAAAAACCTGAAGAAACATTAGGCAGACGTGCAATATTAAAAAATGAAAATGCTCAGTGAAGATTGTCTGAGAAATAGCAGCACGAATGATTTTGAAACGTGGGAACAGTAGCAGATTGTAATACTGAAGTCTCGTTTTGGATAATGGTAAGATTGAAGTTCTTTTTTTTTTCTTTTTTTTTGGGGAGGGGGGGGGGGGGGGGGGGGAAAATTCCAAGGGCAGACATCCGAAGTAACATTGAATACAGCAGTGAAATTTGCAGTTACATCTTTAAAATATAAGTACTACAAGCATGGAAGGAGCCAAAACTGACCCTGTCCGCAAAGAGATTCTTCCTATTTTTGTTCCTGAAGAGTGCGAGCTGGAATTCTTCCTGATAACAAGATTGCAAAGAAAATATTTAATATAGGGTATACTTTCTAAACATTATAAAGTGACTGAATTTTGCTTAAGTTGATTTGAATTTTAACAGTAAACAAAATTGATTGGTAGAAATAGCCCACAGAAACATTACAGGACCATACCTTGTGGATAAAACCGTCATTAAAAATGGTACTGCTTAATTTTTTGAACAGCTCATGCAAGGCCTCTACTTCACTAACAGTAACTGCAAGCATCAAACAAGCATGGAAATATCTTAGAAGCATAGAGACCATAATTAAGTGGACAGCCAAATTTCTAACTTTTTATCCATTAAGCAATCGACTGAATTGGAATAATTAGGTCCAGACCTCTGTTTATCTAACTTAAAATAGGCTAATGCTCACTTCCCACAATGCATTTCTGTTGATTAGCAGATTGTTTCAAACTTTGTTTCTTTTTTCCCCCTTATAACTCAGGTGTCTCCTGCCCAGCCCAGTTCAATTGAGCCCCAGTTACCTCAAATCCAGCCGAGAACTAATCTTAGGACCCTGAAGTTAGCGACCGGGAATGGCCTCAAGAGGACTCGACCTAGCGACCCCTTGACGAAAAAATCAAGGCATTTACCCATCAAGATTGGCTCTTTTATCCTAATAAGCTGTTTTTTAAATTTAATTAACAAAATAGGAATTTTTAAACTTTATTATCAATCTACGAAAAAACATGTTTAGCAACCATACTTTAATAGAAAACGTTTTTGCTAAGCACGCTTTAAATCTAGCCTCCACACAATGTTGTAGAATGGAATATAACGTCGTGAAAACGTTTTTAGCAAACACGTTTTCTGGTTAATACATAAAACGTTTTTAGCAAACACGTTTTTCAATTAGTTTTAAATAAAGCGTTTTTGTTAAACACGCTTTTGGAGTATCCACGCTTTTTGATTTAAATACAAAAACATTATTAGTACTCACGCTTTCTTTATCAAACCAGTGAGACTAGAAAATGTGTTTGATAAACACGTTTTATTCCCTTGCCTGGTAGCTCCATGAGGATGGAGATCTCAAGGAGTTATAATAAGTATGGAATACACGGCGTTGTGCATATTTTTTATTTAATTTCTGAATATATTTTTATGATCGGATCCGTTCATTACGTAGAATTCGATGAGTTTGTTATCCTTAAAAAAATTTAGGTTGACCCAGTACCTGTATCTAAGTAATCGCATAATATTTTTTTATAAATAAATAAATAAATAAAAACTATAATTTAAAAAAAACTTGTAAACAAATGTTATTCAATCACTTAACTACATATATCAAATCAATCTAACTTTTTTTATAAATAAGAAACTCGACGAGTTCTACGTAATAAATGAATTCAATTATAAAAATATATTCGAAAACTAAATAAAAATAAAGCGTGATGCTTTCATATCTTTTAAGCTAAAAACAAACACGCTATATTTTTTTATTTGATAGATAGAGATCAGTTTTTATATCTATCCATATTCAAAAGGATTGGCAAATGGTGGAAGGGTTTTTCAAAGAGAACGTGTTTACTAACACTGTTTTTTGTTAATCCATTAAAACGTTCTTAGAAAAAACGTTTTTCATTTAAATAGGTGAAATTTTTCAGGATAAGGCTATATTTATAAAGAAAAC
>JAULJZ010081626.1:0-12646 GCA_032270985.1 Heliamphora pulchella
GTTGTGCCCCGGATTATTGCTTTGCTTCAGATTTTGTTGGTGGCAGCAGCTTGTTGAGCTCCTGGTTTTAATTTTGTTGCTGGCATTATATTTTCCTCCAGGTTTTGATCTAGGGTAGCAACCTCCTGAATTTTGGCTTTTCTATTTTTCCACAGGTTTATAGAGTTGCTTCATGTTTTGCTCCCTAGCTATGAGGGGTGTTCATAGCTCTTTACTTGCTTTCAGTGTTGTCCTGTATGGGTTGATTTTCCTTGGGTGGGGTTAGTTTGATAAAGATTTATGTTTTTAGGAGCCTGTAGCAGTTTTTTTGGGTCTGTTTTGTTTTCTTTCTAGCAGCAGTGACTTTTTTGATGACTATGGGAAACTGTTATGTCTCTGTTTTTCTTTCTCTGTCTTATATGTGTAGTAAGCCTTCCTCTTACGGCTAGTGTAAGGGAATGTGTGCGTGTGTGTTTTGTTCTCCTGTTGGTTCGTGCATGCTGTTTCAGGTTTGGGGCTAGTGCGGCTGGCCTGTTTTCTGGCCATTTTTTGTTCTTGATCCTAGTGCCTTCTGCTCTCCTTGGGCTGTTATAGGCTGTTTCTTTATGGCTGATCAGTTTATGCACTTTATCTGTGGGCCTGTGGCCACTGGTTCCTTTGGCCAGCTTTGATGTTGACTTGTTCTTGGTGGGTGGTTAGTGCTCTCTGCTGCGGTTTTGTTTGGGGCTAAAAAGGGCTCCTGTTCTTGCTTCGTTTTGTTGCTACGGTTCTGCTGCTTGCTGATTGTTGCTCCGGTTTGGCTGCGGTGTGTTGCTGCATTTAGGTGTTGGTTTGCTACTGCGGGTTTTTGCTGCGGTCCAGTTCTGCTCCTTGATACTGCGATTTGCTGCTGCTTGCTGCAGTTGTAATTTGCTGTGGTTGTGCTTCTTTTCCCATGCTTTTGATTGATGCTCCATTGTTTATATCTCATTGTGGCCTTGTTATCCTCTTTTGATTGGTTTTCTATCCCATTTCTCTCCAGGGGTTATGGTTTAGGCATCAAAGATGGGTTGTATATTTTGTTTGAATTTTGTAAGGCCTTGTTTGCCTCTTGGTTAGTTTGGTTGGTTGTGGCTCAGCCATAAAGCCTATTTTTGATTGCTTTTGGCTTTGGTTTTGCGGTGGTTTGTAAGGCCTGAGGAATGCCTCTTGGATCCATGTTTTTCTTTTTTTCTGTTATACTACATTTAATTACCCAAAAAAAATAAGGTCACTCGCTATAGAAAACTGGGCACACTAGGCACTAGAAGATAACTCTCCAAAGGGAAGGGACAAAACTCAAAACTCTGCCCTCCAAAGGAAAAGAAGCAAAACTCACAAAATAGCTTCGCAAAATTTCGGAGTATTATTGATGGTTACGATTGGAAGTGGCCTCCGATGGTTTCTATGGACCTTGTTGAGATGGCTAGGGAGGTTCGATTTATACCCGATTCCTCTAAGAATGATAGTATTAGATGGTTGCTCAATGATGGGAATTTCTCCATTGGCTCCTTGTGTGAGGCGATCCGTGATCACAAGCCTAGACCCATTTGGTGTAACCTTGTCTGGTTCAAACACCATATCCCTAGGGTTAGTTTTATCCTTTGGATTGCAATTAGGGGTAGATTGTCCATTGGTGAAAGGCTTCGTTTTTCTGCATTACCTACGACTACAACTGTAGCTTATGCCTCTGTTTTGAGGAGTCCCATGACCACCTCTTCTTCAATTGTCCCTTTTCTAGTCGGGTTTGGGAGTGGGTGCTTAGTAAGTGTAAGTTAGTTTGGTCTGAATCTACCAGGTCGGATTAGTGGTGTCGGTTTGCCAATTGTGGGGGAGGTTCCACGTTGAGTAGTATGGTTCAGAAGTTGGCTTTTTCTGCTACTATCTACTGCATTTGGAAAGAGCATAACTTTCGCAAATTCCAAGGGCACAAACGTAGATGTGAGGCGGTGGTTAAGGAAAATTGTGATCTTATTAGAGGTAGGATATCTTCTAGATGCCGTGTTCCTGACTCGGCGGCCACTAGGGCTATCCAAGAGAATTGGGGAGTTTCAATTGATATTTTTTGCACTAATTGTTTAACTGTTCTCTTTTTCTTTGCAATGAAGGGCTAGCTTTTCGTGTGAGTCTTGGGATTAGTTTTTTGGAGTGTTGAAGGTTACACTAATGTGAGTGAGTTATAGAGTGATTTATACTAACCCTATTCCTTGTAAACTTTCTCTCTGTGCAAGTTAGCTTGGAAACTCTTGGAGCTATAAGGCTTGTTTTTTTTTGGGTAATTAATTGTAACATAAAAGAAAAATAAAAAGGTATACATGTTTACAAGGGGCATACCCCAGGTGATTACATCAGTACCGTATAGGAAGAAAGCTCCCTATAATTACCCAAAAAAAAGAAAGTTCCCTATAACCAAGTTAACCCCGGATAACAACCAATGCCCTCAAAAAAATAAAAGACCCAACCCCCGCTTAAAAGCGGGAGATACTAGCTAATAAAACATATTCCATACACAACACTAACATAACATGTCCAATCGTACACAATAATAACCAAGTCATGACATTATACCACAGATGGTCACCCCAAAACTCCTCAGAAAGCTTGCGACAGCCATGATATAGACGAGAAGACCTCAAAACCCTAGCAGCTCCGGAGGTTAGATGAGGCTAGGCCTCAAAACCACAGCACTAAGGCACAGGAGAACGAGCAGCCCCAAGGAAACCTCATATCGAAGACAAAAGGCCAGCCTAGTAACTCCGCCATCGGCCGATCTTCGCACCCTAACCAACTTAACCTAAGCAAAGGGGATTAAACTCCTCCCAAAACCATATAACCCCCCTGCCAAAATCACTAAGGACCAACCCGGCAGAAAAAACATAAAAGTAATACTGAAAAGCTACTCCTCAAGCCTATCAAAAGGCTGAACTGAAGGAGCAAGACAGTACAAAACATAGTAGTCATAGGATAACCAATTAAAATCAAGGAACTGACAAGGACAACAAAACTCCACCGACCCAAACCAAGTGAAGCCCAATCACACAGAGATAGTCACGCTCCCCAACCAATGGGGAGAAAGGATAGAGACAGGAAACACCTTTGTTGATGATAGCAGAATATCCATACCAGATCAAGAACCCATGACTTACTAGAGTAATCCCAGCATCACAGATAAGCAACGTTCTCCTGAGTGAGAAGGCAACGCTCTCCTAGAGTGTAAGGAGGGAAGGATAGATACCGAGCTCACACCGGAGAGACGATAAGAAGGCCTAAACGTGTGTGCGAAATGTGGTGAGATTGCAGGTGCGAAATACATTTTGTGCTAGGGCTACCGCGATACCTTGTTGATGGAGATTGACAAGGCTATGGTGCAAAATCCATTTAGGGTTTTAACATAAAGTGAGGCTCTCGATTCGATGCTAGCAAATCTGGAACAACGGGATGTGACGGAGATGAGTATAGGGGAGTCTTCCCCCAAACCAGGTAGTGGCTATGGAGTGGATATCCTAGCTCCAGTTCGCATCGCACGAACCAGGGTTCCCTCTTCCCTCTGTGAACCAGCAAAACTCAGGGAGGGTTTCTAAGAGGTGATTTTGGGTCAAATTGAGGGCTCTTCGTGCATTTTTGCGCTGAACTCCCCTAGTAAACGACCTTCGACAAAACTAAATTAGATTGTTTCGGAGGCAAGTGTATTGAGCAAGACCAAGAGGCTCAACTTCATTTTGAACAGACGCTAGACAAAAATTGCTCGCTCTAAATTCGGGGTAAGCCCAATTAGAGAGGTCTTTGAGGACCTTCGAGCCCGACTTATGTTGCTGCACGAGACGAACACTTTGAAGTTATCAGGTATTGCAGATTTGAACCATGGTATTTCTATTGTACCAAACATTGGGGAAGTGGAGGGGAATGACGGTGAGGGTGTTATTGAGGCTTTTACGCGTGAGCGTCCTCTTGAGGAGGCCAGTTCTGGGACTGCTACTTCGCTTGGTAATATGGTTCTGGCTGCTAGGGCACCTAGCTTCAAACATCTTCAGTCCAGAGGCAGGGGAGGCAGGCGTTTCTTTTTTTTGGGTAATTAATTGTAACATAAAGAAAGAAAATGTACATGAATCCAAGGGGCATACCCTAGGTAGTTACAGCAGACCAAACAAAACAAGGAGACTAAGCAACATAAACCACAAAACCCCCACATGGGAGTGGGGGAGAAATGCTAACCAAACAAAAATCACATACAACACTCATTGAAAGAACTACCAATTTAAATGACCAAGAGATGGTTTCATCTTTTTCTTACCATTGGACGGCTTAGACTGCTTACTTGCCGCCTTCTGTTGAGAAGGGGAAAGAGAAGCTTCATACTCACCATCCGGAGGGCTTGGGACCGTTGTTCCTTTTTCTTTTTCTTACGCACAAGCACGCTGAAGGAATTTGAAGTAGGGGTTACAGATGCCGCTTGCTCCCTAACACCCATCTCTACTGAATTTGAAAATTCCTTAGAAACTGCATTATTTCTAGGCATCTCATAATCACCCGCATCCACATGTAAGGGGTGAGCTTCATACTTCATCAAAGAACTATCTTCCTCTTGCTCTCCTTATTACCTGCAGCTGTCGGTTTTGTTACCTTCACCCCAACATCAACAGCCGTAGACACATTAGCCACCTTGCTATTAGCTCCTTTCCGCATAACTTCACCAATAACAATAGTATCGTGAGTAACACTTCTACCTTTCCCAACTTGAAACCTCTCCCACGGATTTCATTCTTAGCAACATCTGCCTAATTTTCCTCAGATTGATCATAGGATGGAATCTGCACAGTAAGGTTACACTTACTAGTTTCGTGACCGAAACCATGACAAGTCGAACATATGCCAGGAAGACCTTGAAATTCCACACGAATAGTCACAGATTCACCCGCACATCTAATAATGATCTCATGCTTCAAAGGAGTAGCTGCATCGATCTCGACACATACTCGAGCATAAGAAATGCGTTTCATAGATTCCGTAGCCCGATCCTAGAACAAAGGCACACCCAAAACACTAGCAATTCTGCTTAAGCACTGCGCATTCCAAAACTCTAGAGGCAAGTCATGGAGTTTGACCCACACCGTGATCTTAGTCATGGCCTCCTTAGATAAACGTAGACAACGCCTCCATCGTTTAAGAATAAGGAGTTTACCTGAAAAATGCCAAGGACCCTTTTCTAACACACTTTCCATTGCCTCCCGACTTTGAAATTTAAAGAAGTAAAACCCTTTGTCATTACCAAGAACATCAGTTAACCCGAATTGCGTCCATAGGGTCTAGGCAGTTGCCCTAACCAGTGCAAAGGGCACGTTTACATCCAGAAAATAACCTACTAGGCATGCAGCCCACTCCTTATCATCGATAAATTCACTACCAATATCAACATAAGCTTCATGCCCTGGATTCTGTACTTCAATATACTCAAGGTAAGAATTAGAAGAACTATGATTTGTCAACAAAGATGCCCAATTTTAGCCTGAGGCGGGCTAGGCTTTTTGTCGAGCACCTCACATGCAGAAATATTCCCTACTCCCGCATGTTCAATACCCTGACTGGACATGCCAGCTCCATTACCCAAACAACCTCTACCATAATGGATTCCTCGGCCACGGAAGCCTCTATGGTTCCCTAGCATGGCTCGAGGGGTAACACCACCAGAACATGATTCAAAAATGTCCATACCTGGGATTGGGACCGAAGTACCTTGTGTTGTGTGGCCGCCATGGAAGTGACCCAATTTAGCTTCAATGTTAGCTTTACGTCCCGAGCTAAGAGGGCTAAGACCTCTTCGTGCTCGATTCAGCGCCTCAATAGCAACTCTTTCAAAATAAGTGTGGGACGCAACTGAAACAGGGCTTGAAGAAGCTTCAGCACCGCCACTATCTAATGGACCGTATGGCGCATGAGATTTTGCCACAGCAGATACCTTAACTAGCTCTGTTACCTGATCGCGTGATAAATTCCCACTAGGTAGTGATTGAGGAACAAGCCTTGGCTTTACTTCTTGAACGGGAGAAGAACTCCCTAAATTGGGAATACCTATCGCACAGTCGCGAAGGTTGGCGATCGTGCTTCAGGTTGCTGCTCCACACAGAGTCTTCAACGAACCCTCACAGTGCGTTGAAACCCTACATGGGTCCTACTCTGAGTACATCATCTAGTTATTAATCTTCATCGCCAGCGATAGAGGAAGACCCTAGCACGAGATAAAATTTGCACCTTTAATCGCACCTAATTTCACACACAGCTACATTGCACTTGTTTTCGTGTGTTTTTTAGGCAGGCGTTTCCCGAACAGGGGTGGTGCTTGATTTGGTAATAACCGTGTACAGGTACCGAGAGCCCATCAGGGGGTTGCGGATGGTGTTGGGGCTGTCAGGCCGTGGGCTCCAGTGGCTGCTTAAAACGGTTCAGTAGAGGTGAAAGGAAGTGTTGAGACTACAGAAAATGTAGGGAAGATGTTCGACAAATTGCCCCCTCCAAAATCTTGGGCCTCCTTGCTTATGAATCGAAGTGTATCAAGTTCTAATCTCGAATTCGTGCAATCTAAGGACCCAAACCACCCTGAGGTTATTGAGATTGCCGGTGATTTGGTCGACGACAAGTCTCGGAGAACCTTGCTTAATGGGTTACTTCTTAGATATAGACCTAGCTTTTTGTTTGGTTAGAGCCAGTGCTAGGGTGCTGTGGGGGCAAGAGGGTTTGGTTGATGTATATGGTACTGATAAAGGTTTCTATATTTTTAAATTTGGTAGTACAGAAGCTATGGAGAAGATCTTAGACAGGGGGCCTTGGCATTTCTCAGGTAGGCTCTTGATTTTGCATCGTTGGAAAAAGAGGCTCAAGCTTGCTAAGGAGGCACTTTCTAATATTCCTATCTGGGTAAAGTTCCATGAGTTACCCCTGGAATTCTGGAATGCTGCATGTCTGAGTAGAATTGCTAGTGCCGTTGGTATTCCTCTCTATCTGGATAAGGTCACGGATACGAAGCAGCGCATCTCTTATGCCTGGGTTTGTGTTGAAATTGAAGCGACTAAGTCTTTGTCGCATTCAATTTTGGTTGAATGTGAAGGAGATACTGTGAAAGTTAGTGTTGAGTACCAAGGTCTTCCCTTGGTTTGTTCTCATTGTAAAGCCTTCGGTCATGATATTAGTCGCAGCCAGAATAAGCCCGTGGAGCGTCACAATGAATGGACTCGAGTCGGTCATGGAAAGGAGGTCACTAGAGTAGGTGGTAGGTCTGATAATTTGAAGGAGGACAACATAGGGGTGGTTGAGGACATTCAAAGATGCCAGAACACTCTAGTGGAGCAGCAAACAGATTGGATTCGAGTTGGTCGTGGAAAGGTGGTTACCGGTGCTAGTGGCAGGCCTGGTAGCCCTTCCCTCCCCCCCCTCTGGTGCAGTTGCGGTGAACACAGGGAAGGTATGTGAGCAGAGAGTTGACACAATGTAGTGAGCAAAGGTGAGATTAAGCTAAAGGAGGATAATATAGAGGTTAGCATAGAGGTGGCTGAAAGGGTAGACGAGGTGGGTGGTATGCCGATCGTACTTGCAGCTCCTTCCTTAACGGTGGATGCAGGAGATAGTGAAGCAACAGACTTGTGGTCCTTGGTTGATGGTAAGCACGAAGTTACTTCTTCAACCTCTAAACAAAAGGCAGGGAATAAGTCTAGTGTTAAGCAAAAGAAAAAATGATCTTTTAACCTGCGGCATGTTGTGTTGTAGTGTTTTCTGTTAATGGGCTAACTGGTTGTAAGGCCTGGGGCATGCCCCTTGTATTCGTGTAATTGTGTATTTTCTTTCTTTTATACAAATTAATTATCCAAAACAAAAAAAGGCCTAAACACACGGCAATACATGGCCCCCCAAAACTCCTCTATGGCCCAAACAATGAACGACAATATAGTTGAGAAGGCGTCACAACCCTGATGACTTAGGAGGTCGAAGAAAGCTGGTTCTCAAACCACGGCGCTAAGGCGCATAAGAAGGGCCAGCCCCAAGGAAACCTCAGCTAGAAATCAGAAGGCTAGCACCCAACCAAAACCGCCATCGGGCCCACCTCTACACCCTAGCCAATGTAACCTAGACAGCTGAGGAAATGAGCAACTCCCAGACCATATGACAACCCTACCCATGAAGCCACTGAGGATCATCAAAATCATAATTTATCTCAACTAAACAAAGGAGCTAGCTTTCAGAGCTAGAACCGTAATTAATATAGCAATCATTAGGAAACAACATCTAAACATAGGAGACAACTGAGGCTTGTTTTATCTTTTGATTTTAAGTGAATGTGTCACACTATATTGAGCAAGTGATGTGAGGTTTCTCACTGATATAAATTGTGTTTATTCTATGTGTAGAGGCTCTCCTTGGGTAGCTGGAGTTAGATTTGCTTCTTTCTTTTCTTTGGAGAGTTAAGTCGTACACTTTGTGTGGAGGGTTGTGAAGCTATTTTATTGATTTCTTTCTTCTGTGTGCACTGGTTTCCTTGGGTGGCGGTTCCCCATAAGAAGAAGCCTCGGCTTTGATGCTTTGGTTTTGGTACTACGGACCTGTTGCTGCTCTTATAGTCCTGTGTCCTTGCCTATATGGAAGAAGGACTGGCTTTGAGGTTGCCTCGGGTACTGGTTGGTTTTTATGCCTTGTTTATGAGGATGGTTTAACTTTGTTCAGTGGCCATATCTGGCCTTTGGTTTTGCGTGTGTTGCCTAGCTATGGGGTTGTTCATAGTAGTTGGACTCTTGTTTTGTTTTAGATTTTTATGCTCTTGTCTTGTCCAGCTCCTTTGTTTTGGTGGGCTGTTGTTGCTGGTTTAGTCTCTTGTTGGTTACACTTATTTGGTGTACGTTTCCTTTGCTTACCTATTTTGTTTTTGTATATAGCCTTCCACTACAGCTTGTGTAGTGGCTGTGAGTGTGTGTGTTAGGCTCCTACTTATTGCTTTTTTATTTGGGTGCTGTTGGTCTTGCTTTAATGAGGCCAATTTTTGGTCTCTACTGGTCTATCTCATAGGATCTAGGCTTTGGCTTTCAACAGGTTGTAACGCCTTAGGTTTCTTGGTTTTGTTCGGAGTTTGGCAACTGGATATGTTGCTGCGGTTTTTGGGGTTGACTGTACAGCGTTTGTTCTGTTGGTTTGTTTTGTGCCTGCTACATGGTTTAATTGTATAGGCATTTCAATTTCTTTACAGGTGGTTGGCTCTTTTGCCTTGCTTCTGTATATGGATGGCTTTGTTTCCTCCCCCATTATTGCTCACAATTATGGGGTGGCAACAGTGGCTTTCTCTTATTTGTCTCTCGGTTGATTGTCAACCGTGGATTGGTTATTTTAGCTCTGGTTGGTTATGGCTTAGCCGAAAGCCTTTTTAATGTTTTTGGTTTGTTTTTGGATAATAAACTGTAGCATAAAAGAAAAAGAAAATACACGAATACAAGGGGCATATCCCAGTCCTTACAACACAGCTAACCTACTACAAAATCACATCAAAACAAAGTCAAGACTTACAAATCAAACCAAACAACAAGTCCTGCAGGGGAGAACTACCAACCTGCGGGACCAAATGACCGTTTTTTTTTCTTCTTATCACTAGACTTCTTACTCCCTGTTACTGGATTAGAGGTTGAGGGAAGAGCTTCATACGCACCGTCATCCTCTGCCTCTCTATCCTCTACACCTAGTTGATCAGTTATATCAACAGCATCAATGACAGCATCAGGTTCGCCTACCACAGCAAAACTATTATCCTGCAAACGATCGTCTACATTTTCCTCAACAACCGAGTTGACACACTTACTAGATACAGCTGCATTTACCGCAGGGCTCACCTGCTCCTTGTCCACCATAGAACCGGTGGAAGGAGCTATAGAACACCCACCTGCCTCAGAGTCAGCTAGAGCTTGGGAATCCTTACCCTTACCCAAAGCACAACTAGGAAGATACGGACCAGGCCTAATAACTGAAGCACAGAAAGGAGCCGCAGCGTCAACTAATTTCCCCCTACCAACACGAGTCCACTCAGATTGCTACTCCACTAGATTCTCTTTACATGTACTAAGATCATGACCAAAAGCTTTACAGTGAGAGTTAAGGGATGGGAGACCTTGGTATTCAACTCGAGCTTCCACGATATCTCCTTCACATTTAACCAACATCGAGTGTGGCAAAGGCTTAGCCGCATCTAGCTCAATGCAAACTCACGCATATGAAATTCGTTGCTTTGTGTCTGTGGCCTTATCAAGGTACAAGGGAACACCTAACGAGCTAGCAGTCCAACTCAATCATTGAGAGTTCCAAAATTCAAGAGGTAATTCATCAAATTTAACCCAAATTGGGATTTTAGAGATTGCCTCTTTAGAGAGTTTTAGTTGTTTTCTCCATCGTCACAAGATTAAGAGTCGACCCGAGAAGTACCATGGACCCTTCTCCAGAACCATCTCCATCGCTGCAACACTAGAGAATTTGAAAACGTAGAACCCCTTATCAGTCCCATACACGCCCGCCAGCCCCTCTTGACCCCACAAAGTTCTAGTCGTGGCCCGCACTAACCCAAAAGCTAAGTCTACATCTAGGAAATATCCCACAAAACCACAATCGAAACATCAGGAAGTCCGAAAACCTATACAATGCTACAAATGCAGCAAGAAGGGACATCTGGTGCGAGAATGCCCATTGTGGGAGCCAAACCAGCAACAGGGCAATGTTAACAAAGGACCTATGTACGTCAAAAAGAAAGATTCAACCACGAAGCATTGTGACTGTGTGCGATTTGAGGTGCGACAGTAGGTGTGTCTTCGCGAGGGTCCTAGCGCTTTTGTGCTAGGGCATTTTCACCCTCGAAGATGGAAACTCCAAATCGCTTCAGTGTTCTCACTGGCACTGATGGATCGAAAATTGAAATGGAGGGGGATGATGATATCTCAGATGATGTACGATCACCTACTGTTAGTCGGTTTCAAAAGGTCCTATCTAGCGTCGACGAATTGATTAAGAAGGAAGAAGAATTTGTTAGACCTGGCCTCAAGCCGTTTTTCGAGGAAGTATTTGAAGCCATTAGTGCGAAACTGCAATGGTTGCAAGAGCTTATTCTAGGAAATCCCACAGAACCTGTTGCGAGCCCATCTAGGGCGTCTTCTACGGCTCCTCACGAGAACCTCTATTCAGCTCCCACAGTGGATAATAGGAACTCTTCTTCTACTGGATACAACCAAGTTCGGGGTCTTGAGTTGCCCCAAGAATCTGAATGTTCAGTGAGTAACAACACAGCGCCGCGTCAAGAGGATTCTGTTGGTTTTGAGCGGGTTGCGATAGAGGCTCTGAACATAGCTCGGAAAGGTATAAGCCCTCCTAGTAAGGATTGTATTGCTGATATTGAAGCTCGGTTGGCTAGGTTTCAAGCTCCATTGGAGGCTACGGCTACCCCGCAGCTAGGTACAACTCCTTCTAATCTCGGCTCCTTTGATTATGATTTGTTGGATAGTAGTATTGTTAAGACATCTAAGGAATGTAAGGGTAAGGAGTTAGGAGTTGGCTCCCATCAGGAGGCTTCAAGGGATGTTAGCCCCATTCATGGTTTGGATCCTGTCTGTCTGGTTTTCAACCAGCTCGGAACAGGGGCTGGTTTCGTGGTTTTGACAATGGGGCTGACGATAACCCATGTGCTCAGGCTATCCCTCAGGCTAGAACATGGGCATCTTTGTTTACTACCCGAAGCTCATCGGGAACATCTTTGGAGTATTGACCAGTAGGGAACTCTGATCAAGAGGGTGTTGTGGATATTGGAGGGGATATGGTTGATGCTCAGGCATGGCAATCTTGTCTTGTGGGTTACTTCCTAGATGTAAACATGGCCTTCCCATTGGTCAGAGCGACAGCTAGAACGCTATGGAATCAAGAAGGGTTGATTGAAGTTTTTGGTAATGAGAAAGGGTTCTATTTTTTCAAATTCAAGAGTGTCGAGGCTATGGAAAGTGTTCTAGATCATGGGCCTTGGCATTTCTCTGGAAAGCTCCTTATTCTCAAGAGGTGGAGGAAACGTTTGTGTCTCACAAAGGAGGCTATGTCCAAGATTTCGGTGTGGGTCAAGCTCCATGACCTGCCATTGGAATTTTGGAATGATCAGTGTTTGAGCAAAATTGCTAGCGCTTTGGGTGTGCCTTTGTTCTTGGATCGGGCAACAGATTCTAAGCAACGTATTTCCTACGCAAGAGTTTGTGTTAAAATTGATGCGTCCCAACTATTGAAGCATGAGATTATTATTAGGTGTGAAGGGGAATTAGTCCCTATTCGTGTTGAGGTCCAAGGCCTTCCAGATATCTACTTTACGTGTAAAGCTTTTGGGCATGGGACAAGTATGTGCAAATCTACTCTAACTAAGGCTAAAGTTGACATTCCTGAAGATCACGGTGTTTGGACTCCCATTGGGAAGGGTAAAGTGGTGGTTCCGGCTGCCCCTAGTGGGGAAAATTTGGGTACTACTCCCCCTCAAGTTCGGTTATGTGAGGTTATTCAAGAGCAGGGTCCCAGCAAGTGTTGGAACGCGAAAGAAAAAATAAGAACCGGCGCCGTGACCGTAAAAAACGGCGCATGCGTTTTTCATGAAAAATCATAACAATGAATA
>JAULJZ010081637.1:0-12646 GCA_032270985.1 Heliamphora pulchella
AATAAAAATATATATATATAAATATATATATATATAGATGAGAATTTCTACAAGACACCAAGAAAATAATCAAAAAGATAAAAAGTAATTTTATTGAATATAAAAATCAAAAAGGATAAAAGTAGCTTTATCATATATAATAACCAAAAATAATAATAATAATAACTTTATTATTATTATATATATAAAACCCAATATTATAATCCAAAGTAACTTTAAACTAAGTCTTATATTAACATATGTGACTTAAATAAAGTAAATATATACCACACAAATAATTAAATAATGATAAAATAATAATAAATCATGAAATTTAGTTCTAAAATCTAAATTCATCAAATTAAATTAAAACTAGTATATAGGTAATTAAAAATATACATCAAATTACGAAATTATACAAAAATTAAAATTTAGGCCAACCACCACAATTGAATAATACTATAATCAAACTAAGATGTAAAAATTAAGTACAGCACCTAAAATTATTATATTAATTCTAATTTTTAATATTCATAGTTAAAAATATACATTAAATTAATTTTTAAATATAATTCTTGAATAATGTAGTACATATATATCATTAAATATACAATAAAACAATATTATACTATAAAATTCAAAAATTAGAGTCAACTCTCTCCCCATGGCTGGCCAACTTGGCCACTTGAACACTCAAACAAAATTTTTTATTTGTTTGTAAGGCATGCATGCCATTTTAGTGGGCATAGGTCTTCATAGGTCTTACATAACATCATTACCCTCTATTTTGATTACAAAATTATTTTAAAAGAATACCAAACCCCCCTAGGTTCGGCCATACTCTCCCAAACTACTATGTGTTTGCAAAAATTTTCTCTAAGTGTTCTAAGTGTGTGATAGAGAGAGAAAGTGAAGACCAAGTGTGCGTTTTTCAAGTTCTTAAAGGTGTTTTTGTGTTTTTTAACACGGAGCCTCTATGTTCATCATTCATCAAGCATTACCTAGGTAGGAACAATATTTTCATACATGTATTTCCTATCTACATGGTCTTCTTAGCTCCCAAAAACTTCTAAATTCAAGATCAATACTCAAATCGATGAGATATGGTCTTGAATCTATTTTCTTGCTTTCATTCTTTCTCCTCAATAATCCATCATCTTCTCTTACTTTTGATCAATGCAAATGGTATATAGCTCATATATAAATCATATATATGAGAGATATAGCCATGCATGCAATGGCCATGAGCGTAGGAGCCTAGAAAACTTATGTTTTCTTCATCTTCAAATCTGTTCAGAAAAAGATTTTTATCAAAAATCCAATTTTTGCCATTTTCTTTGAGTGATCTAGACTTATCAAAAATTTCTAAAATTTTAACTGTAATTTCATGAATATATTATTTACCTGCACAAAATTTCTTGAGATCCAAATCTTTTCTCTTATTGTTTTAAGAATAAAGAAGTAAATCGGGTTAAAATGGCTATTTGGACAGACCACTTTGAATCCATACCATTTACTGTAGAAGTAAGCTCTCGGTATGATTTTTACGTGATTCGATAGATAAACGTCTTATCTTTTTAATCCCACTGGAATCAACTCTTTTTCATGTATGTAGAGAAAATGGCACTGATTCTGTAACACCCCGCTCCCGCAAGGCACCAAACCTAAACAAAGGGATGTGATCCCGCCACAGACCGGCGGCCAAAGAGAAAGACAAAGGCTAAAGATATTATGAGACCAAACAAGAACTTCTAAGCAACCACAACACCTTAATATCAGTAGAGGTATACATGAGTCACTAGGGATTCGGTATCCCAAGGGCATACATTATTTCTAAAACATCAAAAAACCTCCAGGGACTTATACATGAAGCTCTGCCAAAACTAAAACTAAACAAAAAAAAACTGAACCAAAACTACTCGACGACGCCTGTGGTGCACCAACTCCTAGCCGTTTCTGGTATCTGCAACCACAGAGGTTACAGGAGAGCGCACTTAACATTATCATGAACAGAAAAGACAGTTACTTAGTTAAGGATAACTGAAAACTCTTTCTAAAAATAGTTTATCACATTTTTCATGAAAATATAGAAATTAATGCATTTGCTTGAACATGAAAATATCACAGATTATACAGAACTTTCTTAGTATTACAAACAGAAATATGTTCCTAGCTCAACCACCATAAATTTAAAATGCATGACCACTTTATCAAATCTAGACTCAAATCCTAATAGTGCCTAAGTAGTCGTCAACCTCACGACTGGGAGTTTCGACGGTACCGTAACCTCAATTCTCAACGCACGGATAGCAACGTGATGGAATGCGAACCACTTTCCACCAAGCACGAGTGGTATGTGCTGTCCGAGACTTAACCCGCAATGCCTTCGTCACGCCCCAAACTCCGGGCCACGTGAAACACCCAAAAACAACCAAACAATAACCCAACCTGAGAATACACTCTCAAATAAAACTATACATGCATTGTATATAAATGCCAAACGACAACATTACACGGCTCCAACGCCCGAAAAACATGTTATAAGCATACATATAACAAAAGAACAAAAAGGGAAGACTACAGCTCTTCCACCTCCTCCAGCACCTTTAGATCAACCAGCGTGACCGGTACCTGAAGAAAAATAAATCTCACACCGTGAACCAAAGCTTAGCAGATTCTAAACAGCACATGCAGTATAAGCTAAACATGCTCAATAAACAAAGTGCAGTTTTTGACTCTCCTTCAAGCCATTAAAATAGTTTGAAAACAGTTTTAGATCACGAATCACCAGAGCCAGAAAACCATTTTCACATGCAATGGGAAAGCGAGGACAAAAATCATTTTTTGACTCATCAGAGCCTTAAAAACGATTCTAGTATTACGACTCTCGAAGGCCGATAATACAGTATTTTGACTCCAGTAGACCTATAATACAATTTTAAGAAAATTGGTCTATCCGTCCCAAAATGCAATACATGCAATCCATGAATCTTCTCGGACTTTCACCGAAGGACCATTGCCCCAACTAATGCATCTTCTCGGACTTTAACCAAGGACTACTGCCGCCCCAATTGCACACACACCGGCTTTCACAGCCTACCTCATACACTGGCTTCGTAGCCTACCTCATACACCAGCTTCGCAGCCTACCTCATACACCCACACACGCATACGTGCATCATCAACCAGGATTTACATCTACTGAATCACAGATTTATCTAATCTATTTCATACACATATGCAAATCTAAACCAGGATTTAATGCATAAAATCACGTATCAACACGACGGTCCACAAACCATGTCACATGCCTATAAAACTCTAGATTTTAAAGCATAAACTACGTTACACATAACGCTATCATAGCCATGTAATCCACTTACATATTCCGTACATAAATAAACTAGAGTTATAAATGCACGTAACCAGTTATAAACGCACACAGCCATATATAACTTCACATCATGACGCCACCCGTCACATAACCCATCACGACATCACATGCTACATATCCATCATCCGCTCACCGGGACAACCATCAACACAGAAAACCAAAACCAAAACCTAACCCGGAGGCCAACACTGCATCAACGATCCCCGACCGACATAGTGCACTGCCACAACCCCGCTCGAGCGCACAACCACCGCTCGAGCAGTCACCCTCGACCCAACTCTTGGCCATCAGCCAGCTCGAGCGCACAACCACTGCTCGAGCGGTCAACGCTGGTAGGAAACCTAAACAAAAACAAAAAAAAATCAAACCCTGCACGCAATGATACACTAACCACCGTAAACAAAATCGTGTACCAAAAACTCGCATCCAATCATGCACGTCACCCCCGAGGACGGCACCTAACAAACACCTGAGGCCACGTCACGACCCCCGAAACCACAACACGACCAACCGAACCCGAAAAGGAATCCAAAGATATTTGAATCAACTAATTCTGATAAATTAATCAATTGAATACCAAAGAACACCAATCGGAAACCAAAACTCGACCACCAAACCACCAACGCCGCCCAACACAATCCCACGACGCCCATACGTGCCCAACACATGCCCATGACACCCACGAAGGCACCACAACACCCTAAGGAGCATGGAATTTGATCAAAAGGGCCAACAAGGATGAACAACAACCTTTTTCTAAACATTCGGCTAAAACAGGTGAAAAACGGTTTAAAAATCTTGACATACCTTCACTCTTTTGATCATAACTTTTTCTACAAAAATAATTTTAAGATGAGAGAGGTGTCATTGGAAAGAGGACTTTCGGGGCTTCAATTTGAGTACAAGAATGACCCCAGTCCGAATTCGAATGAGGGAGATAACATAAAAATAAAATGGCTCCACGCAGCCACTCCGCTCGAGCGCACATCGGGCACTCAAGCGAGATATCACCCGAGAGAAACCCAAATTTTCTGTTCTCGACTGTTTTAAGCACCCAAACGCTCAAACACACACAAACCACCATTTCAAGCACAAATCTAAGCCTTCAAACACCTTCTCGACACCCTCGGACATGCCCTAACCCGAAGCTACCACAAAATCTCAAAAGGAGAACTCAAAACCCGATTCCATCCACCGAAATCAACACAAAACCCCTTTTTAAACCCAAACCCAATTTTTTTGAAACAAAATCAGATCTACAGCAAACTAACCGTTAAAAACACACACAATTACACGTAGCACCCTTATAAGACATGAGAGTCTAAGATCTTATCTCGTTGAGTTAAAAACTCGACGCCTCGAACCACGTGCAAAATTGAGTTTCATCAGAATTAAAATCTGACCGGATGGTTGCGTAGGCCACCGTGGCAAAACCAAGGATCTGCTGTTGGATCGTCGAAAACTGAGCCCCGGGCACTCCAGAAGTTAGAGAGAAGGCAGAGAGAAAAAGGAAACTTAGCGACTAAGTTTTGAAAATATCTTTGAAAATATCTAACTCCAGATATTTATAGGCCTCCAAAATATCTTTTTTTTTGAATTTTTTAAAAATTTGTGCCGTAACACTCCACGGCCCCGGGAACCTACCTCGCATGCACATCTAAGCCCGATCATGCATCAAAAGCAGTAAAAACGTGCTCAAACGAAAACACGTAATGCTCGTCCGAAAACGCCGAAAAAAGAAAACGGGTCAGGGTCTCACAACTCTACCCCCTTGAAGGAATTTTTCCCCCGAAATTCAACACAAGGTCAAAAGAAAACAACCCGTCGATCACAATCGACACATGCACGAGATGGTCAGCCAAACCACTCCTAGGATATAGTCAAACAAGGTCAAGCATCCTAAACAACGGCCAACTATCTCAAAGACGGGATCTACAACTCACCCCAACTTCACATCATCACCTAACGCTGCCTCAACACAGCACACCACCCATGGAGTCCACCACCAACTCCAAGCCCACAGCCACAGCCACAGCCTTAAACTCGGCCTCACCCTCTCCGCGCAAACATCACGTCTACATGAAAAAGATAGAACATAAGATGCAACACCTAGCATAAACCACATAAGCATGCTAACACATAAGCATATAGGTTTATGCTAAACAACCCCACATATCGAGGAGAATCGATAAGAATGATGTGTCAATCTGGATAACCTACTCGGATTCCCGAGTAGAAATCACGTCATCTAAACGCGTTTCTAACTCGGCTCCAAAGTTTGTTAATCCAAACGCCCAAAGGCAGGACTAATCAATCCCACAGTTCAACCTCCATGCTCATATATACACATCGTTCACACATTTAACATGCTAACACGTACATGTTATCAAAGCATTTAAACACACGCAGTCAAGCATACACAATTAACCTCACACGGGATACACCCTCTTCCCATGGCTCATAGGTATTCAAACCCAGAGCTCTGATACCAAGTTATCACGCCCCAAACTCCGGGCCACGTGAAACACCAAGAAACAACCAAACAATAACCCAACTCGAGAATACACTCTCAAATAAAATCATACATGCATTATATATAAACGCCAAACGGCAACATTACACCGCTCCAACGCTCAAAAAACTTGTTATAAGCATACATATAACAAAAGGACAAAAAGGGAAGACTACAGCTCTTCCACCTCCTCTGGCACCTCCAGATTAACCACCGTGACCAGTACCTGAAGAAAAACAAATCTCACACTGTGAGCCAAAGCTCAGCAGATTCTAAACAGCACATGCAGTATAAAGTAAACATACTCGATAAACGAAGTGCAGTTTTTGACTCTCTTTGAAGCCATTAAAACAGTTTGAAAACAGTTTTAGATCACGAATCAACAGAGCCAGAAAACCATTTTCACATGCAATGGGAAAGCGAGGACAAAAATCAATTTTCGACTCATCAGAGCCTTAAAAATGATTCTAGTATTACGACTCTCGAAGGCCGATAATATAGTATTTTGACTCCCGTAGGCCTATATACAGTTTTAAGAAAATTGGTCTATCCGTCCCAAAATGCAATACATGCAATCCATGAATCTTCTCGGTCTTTCACTGAAGGACCACTGCCCCAACTAATGCATCTTCTCGAACTTTAACCAAGGATAACTACAGCCCCAATCGCACACACACCGGCTTTCACAACCTACCTCATACACCGGATTCGTAGTCTTCCTCATACACCAGCTTCGCAGTCTACCTCATACACCCACACACGCACGCGTGCATCATCAACCAGGATTTACATCTACTGGATCACAGATTCATCTAATCTATTTCATACACATATGCAAACCTAAACCAGGATTTAATGCATAAAATCAAGTATCAACACGACGTTCCACAAACCACGTCACATGCCTATAAAACTCTAGGTTTTAAAGCATAAACCACGTTACACAGAACATTATCATAGCCATGTAATCCACTTACATTTTCCGTACATAAATAAACTAGAGTTACAAATGCACGTAACCAGTTATAAATGCACACAGCCATATATAACTTCACATCATGACGCCACCTGTCACATAACCCATCACGACATCACATGCTACATATCCGTCATCCGCTCACCTGAACGACCCGTCTACTCACCGGGACAACCAACAACACAGAAAACCAAAACCAAAACCTAACCTGGAGGCCAACACCACTCCAACAATCCCCGACCGACATACCACACTGCCATAGCCCCGCTCGAGCGCACAACCACCACTCGAGCGGTCACCCACTGACCCAAATCTCGGCCAACAGCGCGCTTGAGCGCACAACCACCGCTCGAGCAGTCAACGTTGGGAGGAAACCCAAACAAAAAAAACAAAATCAAACCCCGCACGCAACAATACACTAACCACCGCAAACACAATCGTGTACCAAAAACTTGCATCTAACCATGCACGTCACCCACGAGGACGGCACCTAACAAACACCCGATGCAACGTTACGACCCCCGAAACCACAACACGACCAACCGAACCCCAAAAGGAATCCAAAGATATTTGAATCAACTAATTCTGATAAATTAATCAATTGAATACCAATGAACACCAATTGGAAACCAAAACTCGACCACCAAACCACCAACGCCCCCCAACACAAGCCCATGACGCCCACGAAGGCACCACAACACCCCAAGGAACATGGAACTTGATCGAAAAGGCCAACAAGGATGAATAACAACCTTTTCCTAAACATTCGGCCAAAAATGGGTGAAAAACGATTTGAAAATCTTGACATACCTTCAGTCTTTTGATCATAACTTTTCTACAAAAAGCATTTTAAGATGAGATAGGTGTCATTGGAAAGAGGACTTTCGGGGCTTCAATTTGAGTACAAGAATGACTCTATTCCGAATCCGAATGAGGGAGATAACACCAAAACAAAATGGCCCCGCGCCGTAAGTCCGCTCGAGCAGACATCGGGCGCTCGAGCGAGATACCACACGAGAGAAACCCAGATTTTTTGTTTTTGAGTGTTCTAAGCCCCCAAACACTCAAACACACACAAACCACCATTTCAACCACAAATCTAAGCCTCCAAACACCTTCTTGACACTCTCGGACGTGCCCAAACCCGAAGCTACCACAAAACCACGAAAGGGGAACTCAAAACCCAATTCCATCCATCGAAATCAACACAAAACCCCTTTTTAAACCAAAACCCAATTTTCCTGAAGCAAAGCCAGATCTACAGCAATCTAACCGTTAAAAACACACACGATTACACGCAGCACCCTTATAAGACATGAGAGTCTAGGATCCTATCACGTTGAGTTAAAAACTCAACGCCTCGAACCACGTGCAAAAATGAGCTTCGCTGAAATTAAAATCTGACCGGATGGTTGCGTAGGCCACCGGGCCAAAAGTAAGGATCCGCTGTTGGATCGTCGAAAACTGAGCCTCGGCCCCCCGAGAAGTTAGAGAGAAGGCAGAGAGAAAAAGGAAACTTAGCGACTAGGTTTTGAAAATATCTTTGAAAATATCTAACTCCAGATATTTATAGGCTTCTAAAATATCTTTTTTTGAATTTTTTTGAAATTCACGCCGTAACACTCCACGGCCCTGGGAACCTACCTCGCATGCACATCTAAGCCCGATCATGCATCAAAAGCAGTAAAAATGTGCTCAAACGAAAATATGTAACGCGCGTCCAAAAATGTCGAAAAAAGAAAACGGGTCAGGGTCTCACAACTCTACCCCCTTGAAGGAATTTCCCCCCGAAATTCAACACAAGGTCAAAAGAAAATAACCCGTCGATCACAATCAACACATGCATGAGATGGTCAGCCAAACCACTCCTAGGATATAGTCAAACAAGGTCAGGCATCCTAAACAACGGCCAACTATCACAAAGACGGGATCTACAACTCACCACAACTTCACATCATCACCAACCGCTACCTCAACACAGCACACCAGACGTGCTCAAACGAAAACACGTAACGGGCATCCAAAAATGCGAAAAAAAGAAAACAAGTCAGGGTCTCACAACTCTACCCCCTTGAAGGAATTTTGTCCCCGAAATTCAACACAAGGTCAAAAGGAAACAACCTGTCGATCACAATCGACACATGCACGAGATGATCAGCCAAACCACTCCTAGTATATAGTCAAACAAGGCCATGCATCCTAAACAACGACCAACTATCTCAAAGACAGGATCTACAACTCACCCCAAGTTCACATCATTACCAACCACTGCCTCAACACAGCACACCACCCACGGAGTCCACCATTAACTCCAAACCCACAGCCACAGCCTCAAACTTGGCCTCACCCTCTCCGCGCAAACATCACGTCTACATGAAAAAGACAGAACATAAGATGCAACACCCAGCATAAACCACATAAGCATGCTAACACATAAGCACATAGGTTTATGCTAAACAACCCCACATACCGAGGAGAACAAACAAGAATGACGTGTTAATCTGGATAACCTACTCAGATTTTCGACTAGAAATCACGTCAGCTAAACGCGTTTATAACTCGGCTCCCAAGTTTGTTAATCCAAATGCCCAAAGGTATGACTAATCAGTCCCATAGTTCAACCTCCATGCTCACATATACACATCATTCACTTATTTAACATGCTAACACGTACATGTTATCAAAGTATCTAAACACATGCAATCAAGTATACGCAATTAACTTCACACGGGAAACACCCTCTTTCCACGGCTCATAGATATTCGAACCCAGAGCTCTGATACCAAGTTGTCACGCCCCAAACTCCGGGCCACGTGAAACACTCAGAAACAACCAAGCAACAACCTAACTCGAGAATACACTCTCAAATAAAACCATACATGCATTGTATATAAACGCCAAACGGCAACATTACACGGCTCCAATGCCCGAAAAACATGTTATAAGCATACATATAACAAAGCTCAGCGTGACCGGTACCTGAAGAAAAACAAATCCCACACTGTGAGCCAAAGCTCAGCAGATTCTAAACAGCACATGCAGTATAAGCTAAACAAGCTTGATAAACAAAGTACAATTTTCGACTCTCTTTCAAGCCAATAAAACAGTTTGAAAACTGTTTTAGATCACGACTCATCAGAGCCAAAAAATCATTTTCACATGCAATGGGAAAGTGAGGATAAAAATCATTTTTTGACTCATCAGACCCTTAAAAATGATTATAGTATTACGACTCCCGTAGGCCGATAATACAGTATTTTGACTTCCGTAGGCCGATAATATAATTTTAAGAAAATTGGTTTATCCGTCTCAAAATGCAATACATGCAATCCATGAATCTTCTCGGACTTTCACCGAAGGATCACTGCCCCAACTAATGCATCTTCTCGGACTTTAATTGAAAGATTACCGCAGCCCCAACCGCACACACACCGGCTTTCGCAGCCTACCTCATACACCGACTTCGCAGCCTATCTCATACACCGGCACACGCTCACACCCACACACGCACACTTGCATCATCAATCAGGACTTACATCTACTGGATCACAGATTCATCTAATCTATTTCGTACACATATGCAAACCTAAACCAGGATTTAATGCATAAAACCACGTATCAACACGACGTTCTACAAACCACGTCACATGCCTATAAAACTCTAGGTTTTAAAACATAAACCACGTTACACATAACGTTATCATAGCCATGTAATCCACTTACATATTTCGTACATAAATAAACTAGAGTTATAAATGCACGTAATCAGTTATAAATGCACACAGCCATATATAACTTCACATCATGACGCCACCCGTCACATAACCCATCACGACATCACATGCCACATATCCATCATCTGCTCACCCGAATGACCCATCCACTCACCGGGACAACCAACAACACAAAAAACCAAAATCAAAATCTTACCCAGAGGCTAACACCACTCCAACAATCCCCGAATGACATAGCACACTGCCATAACCCCGCTCGAGCGCACAATCACCACTCGAGCGGTCACCCACCGACCCAACTCTCGGCCACCAGCCCGCTCGAGCGCACAACCGCACAACCACCGCTCGAGCGGTCACCCACCGACCCAACTCTCGGCCACCAGCGCGCTCGAGCGCACAACCACCGCTCAAGCGGTCAACGCTGGGAGGAAACCCAAACAAAAAAAATAAAATCAAACCCTGCGCAAAACGATACACTAACCACCGTAAATACAATCGTGTACCAAAATCTCGCATCTAACCATGCACGTCACCCCCGAGGGCAGGTCCTAACAAACACCCGAGGCCACATCACGACCCCCAAAATCACAACACGACCAATTGAACCCCAAAAGAAATCCAAAGGTATTTGAATCAACTAATTCCCATAAATTAATCAATTGAATACCAAAGAACACCAATCGAAAACCAAAACTCAACCACCAAACCACCAACGCCACCCAACACAAGCCCACGATGCCCACACGCCCCCAACACAAGCCCACGACACCCATGAAGGCACCAAACCCCAAGGAACATGGAATTTGATCAAAAGGGCCAACAAGGATGAACGACAACCTTTTCCTAAACATTCAGCCAAAAACAGGTGAAAAACGGTTTGAAAATCTTGACATACCTTCACTCTTTTGATCATAACTTTTTCTACAAAAAGTATTTTAAAATGAGAGAGGTGTCATTGGAAAGATGACTTTCGGGGCTTCAATTTCAGTACAAGATGACCCTATTCCAAATTCGGATGAGGGAGATAACACCAAAACAAAACGGCCCTGCGCAGCTAGTCTGCTCGAGCGGACATCAGGCGCTCGAGCGAGATACCAACCGAGAGAAACCTAGATTTTTTGTTCTTGAGTGTTCTAAGTGCCTAAACACTCAAACACACACAAACCGCCATTTCAACCACAAATTTAAGCCTCCAAACACCTTCTCGACACCCTCGGACGTGCCCAAACCCGAAGCTACCACAAAACCTCAAAAGGGGAACTCGAAACCCGATTCCATCCACCGAAATCAACACAAAACCCCTTTATAAACCAAAACCCAATTTTCTTGAAACAAAGCCAAATCTACAGCAATCTAACCGTTAAAAACACACACGATTACACGTAGCACCCTTATAAGACATGAGAGTCTAGGATCCTATCTCGTTAAGTTAAAAACTCAATGCATCGAACCACGTGCAAAATTGAGTTTCGTCGAAATTAAAATCTGACCGGATGGTTGCGTAGGCTACCGTACCAAAAGTAAGGATCCGCTGTTGGATCGTCAAAAATCGAGACTCGGGCCCCCGAGAAGTTAGAGAGAAGGCAGAGAGAAAAAGAAAACTTAGCGACTAGGTTTTGAAAATATCTTCGAACATATTTAACTCCAGATATTTATAGGCCTCCAAAATATCTTTTTTTGAATTTTTTTGAAATTCACGCCGTAACACCCCACGGCCTCGGGAACCTACCCTGCATGCATATCTAAGCCCGATCATACATCAAAAGCAGTAAAAATATGCTCAAACGAAAACACGTAATGTGCGTTCAAAAACGCCAAAAAAAGAAAATAGGTCAAGGTCTCACTGCTTTTAAGGCAAAAACCCCCGCTTAACGGGAAATCTCCCCTAAAGGGACAAATGAAAAACCTATAGTTGGGTAACTTCTCTCATAACGGGATATAAAGGGCCGAAAATCCTAGTAACTTGGCACTTTAGAATAACCACACAACATTAACCATACTTTCATAGTAACATCATGCTAGCTCAGAATATCATGGATAGCACACTTGAA
>JAULJZ010081648.1:0-12646 GCA_032270985.1 Heliamphora pulchella
TGTGTGATCCGAGTGGAAAATGACGTTTTGGTTACAGTTTTCTTTAACTGTTGCCTGCATTAGTTATAATGCTTGGTTTTGTTTATGGTTGAGTTGGCTCCCACCATATGATTGCATATCCTGCTTTACAGCTTTATAATCTGTTTCTATTGGGCTTTAGCTCATAGTGTGGGATTTTGCGGTAAAACTATTTTCAGGTCTAGAGGTTGATGATCACGAGGAGTTGATCTAGTGGTGCCCGTGGTGGTGGAAAGCTTTATAAGTTTTTCTTTTTGATATTCCTGTTTGAAGGCATGTTTTGTATGCCTTAGGGCGATATATTTATGCTTGTTGAATCTGGATATTTATTGCTTATGAGAGATGCACGTTGGATAATCTTCTGATTTCAACATGTGGATTTAAATGTATGAAAACTTATTTTCATAAAGATGAAGTTTTGTGGATTTTCACGTGACCCTGGGTTTTGAGGCGTGACAAGTCGGGACATCACATTCTTGAACGACAAAAATCTTGGTTTATTGGAAGTGGTTTCTTTGATTTTCCCATCAGCCCACCACCATGGGTACTGCTTATATCACTTGAAGGGTAATTTGAGGCATCAACTAAGGGGTTATAAGAATGGGTTTCGAGAGAAAATAGTTCATGATTTTGGTAATTGTGCTTACGCGCCAACGAAGGAAGGTTTTCACCAACTTCTTGAGGAGTTGAAGAAAGAGGGAGGTAATTAGGTCAAAATTTTCATTAATAATCTGCTGTATGAGCATTGGAGCAATGCCTATTTCAAAGAATGTCGTTACGGTGAAATGTGTTCAAATGCAGCTGAATCCCTTAATAACTAGACACGTGAAGAACTCCATCTGCCCATTACAAATTTGATTGATGCAATAAGAGTTAAACTGATGAATGAAATTTCTACGAGGAGTAATGTTGCAAACAAATGGAATGGGGTCATATGTCCCGTAATGGATACCAAGTTATACGAGGCTTTCAATGATTCGAGAACTTGGGTTGTTAGTTTATCTGGAAACGATGTTTACAAGGTACACTCTACTCCATCCGTTTCGATCGATCTTGCCAATCACACATGTTCCTGTTGTCAATAGCAAGTTAATGGGCTCCCTTATACACATGCGGTTGGTGCTATACAAAAGAGCGGAAGAGATCTGAATTCATACGTTGTTCCATATTATCATGTTCAGAGTTTTCGGGCATCTTATTAATTTTCCATTCAACTTGTTCCTACTATTTGGAAACAAGATAGCACTATAATTGAAGACTGTATTTTACCGCCATTATCTAGGAAGTAGCCTGGTAGACCAAGGAAAAATAGAATCCCTTCACAGAGATAGAAGATTAGACAAATCACATGTGGCAGGTGTGGACGATTAGAGAACCAAAATTGAAAGTCTTGTAAGGAGGCTTTAGGCCCTTAGTTTTGAGTCATTTAGTATTGGTTTGATTATCATCTTCATAATTTAGAAATAAATCGGCTATCCGATTCTCAATAAGGCTTGTAGTAGTTCTTAATTTGTAACAATCCAACTTATAATAATATTACTGTAGTTGTTGGGACATCAAACTACTTTGTTTTGTGTTTATTATTGAACATTATTAAGTAGAGAATAATCCAACATATTAAGCATACTTATTCATCATACTATTGTGGACGTCTTGTTTTGTCACATATACAGTCTTGAGATTACTTGGGAAAAGGAGACAATTCTTGTTGCTAAAAAATGAGACAATTCTCCTTTCTCAAAAGTCATAGTTATCTATGTTCACATTATAGACGCATTTGAAGAGCCAAATCTAAGTTTTCTTCCAGGTGTTTATGTTCTTGAATTGCAAGTTTGTGGTTGGGCTAATTGCTGAGTAGTCTCATTTCTTGAACCAAGAATTGTCTCATTTATTCAACACTCGTGGTTATCTATGCCCTCATTTCTCAATAATATGTAGTTATTTATGTTCTCATTTCTCATTTTTTAAAATGAGACAATTATCAAAACATTACTTGTCTTCTGCATACATGCTAACATATTGATATTGAAATCCTGAACTATAAGTGTTTGGTTGTTTTCTTCCATTTAAATTTTATTTTGGCATGTATGCAGTAGAGAATTCTGATTTTAGGGAATTCAATTCTCAATTTACAGTAACAGATTCAATTCTCATTTTAGGGAAGTGAGACACTTCTAATGTAAAGGTAAAAGGAGAACATTCTCATGTTAAGGTAATGAGTTGTATTCTCATTTCTCAGAAACTTATAGCTTCTCAATGACTTGAGCAGAGCATGAAAGGATAAAATTGTATGTAATTGATAATGAGTAAAAGTGAACAGAGCATGAAAGAATGAGATGTTGGCTTCCACGGATTACAAATTCAGGTTTGGATTTCCACAGATTAGCCGGTGTCAATCCCATAAGATCTGCTAGTAGTTCCCAGAGATGGACGAAAAGATTAGCGGAAAGATTAGCGGCTCGTAGAATGGATTTTAAGGGAACCAACAACGAGACATGTTCCATTAAGACTGATGGTCAGTCTTCAAAACTACATACTGCTAAGGATAAGGGGACAACAGTTACAAGAGATTCATCGGCATTTGGAAAGGAAGTTGATCTGGAGAACTGTTCGGGCGAGTTCAATGAGCAAATGAAGGGATTAAGAAATGAAAACAAGTGCAGGGTTGGTAGTTCAACAGTGAAGAGACATTTGATAGATGATCCACTTGCTGAGATAAAAGAACCTAATAACAACTCAAACAATGTTGCTGAAGGAGTAGACTTGCCTCAGTTACCTGCTTGTGGTAATGAGATCGCGGGGTTAAGCTATGCTGACTCACAAGAACCTTGAGATTTGTCCCAAGCCAATGCACTAGATTTTGTGGACAGGTTTATTAAATTTAATGTCATGTATTTTGATCAAGATGTTGACTTTGGAAAATCCATTGGGGGTAAATCAAAGCTTGTCTCAATTGCAAAAGGGATACAATGTTTAGCCAAAACAACTAATCCTAAAAGTACAAGAGGAGAAAGAGGGGCTTTTATTTGGGATGATAATCGTGAAGATGAAGGAGGGGGAGGTTTTTTAACCAAAAAGAAGAAAGCATTCTCATAGTGATAGTATTGTAACATTCTAATGTGCCAATATGTGAACATCCTCATATTGGTAGCATTAGATACTTTATCTACAAGCTATTTATCAAAGAAATTGATATCATTCTCATACTAACCAATCCGGAGCATTAGTATTGTAACATTCTGATATCATTCTCATACAATGCAAGTGCATAGTAACAATAATGAACACAATTGACATCTAACATGAAACTTTGCAAGTGCATATACCCCATAAATTGATCATAACAAAGTGTTATTACAAGGATTAAATTTGTACGCCACGTTGTCTGACTACCATAAACATTCCAACTAATATTTCAAACCATTACAAAAAATGATATCATCTAAGCCAACACTTTTCCCAAAAAGATGATGTAATTATTCGATATGAAATTGTTCACTTTAATCACTTTTCACGTCCTTCTTGAATTCCACGGTCTGGTTCCATGATCTGTGGGGATCACCCAAGAACTTATTAATCATTTCAACTCACAGTTCTTGACATGACTCTGGTGAAAAAATACTGGCTATGCTCTCGTTATTAACATATTGCCTCATTACGTAGCATACAATAATCCCGCAATCCAATCTGTCAAAGTAAGCATGATTATAACATTTCTTAGTACCACTTGCATGGTTTGAAAAGGTATTTGTATTCGATATTAAATTATTTCGTACTGTACTTACAAGCCAAACTTTTGTTGTGGAGCAACGTTAATTGACACCACTTTATCTGTAAAGTCTTGGAAACCCAACTCCTCAACGCTCTTTGCCTTCACGTAATCGTCAAAGTATGATTTCTGTTCAAATAAATGTATTGTAAACTTAATATGCTTACATCGGTCTGCCAAGTTATTAGTGAACATTTAACGAACTCGCCAGTTTTTCAGCAACTATAAGATGTGGGTCTCGCCCTCTTTGTTTTAATGAGTTGTAGTGATGCCATTCCCCAGTCTCTATATTTCTTGCCAGTAGCGTCCAGTGATTACTATTGTCTATGGGGAGCAGCATATATCTGCATAATCGGGCCTCTCTCATTGGTATGTCAAGCATTTCCATCCGATAATCTGAGCTTTTGCGTTTGAGAAGTTGCTATTTTTGGTTGTTACAAATCAATAGTATGTATTAGGTCGCACATATCATCTCAACGTCCCAACATATTTACAAAAAAGAAATATGTAAATTAGAAGAAGTGGTTACCAATGTCAAGCTTGAAAAAATGAACGACTTGTCAACAATATCATTTTTAGTATCATCGTTCTCATGTTCTTCAGCAATCGCAGCTTGTTATTTTTTCAAGATCGTACCATATACGTCAATGACCTACAGTTTGTTTTGGAAATATCAATTCAATTGAATGTTAAAAGCACATGCAAGAGTAACTACACACTGATGCATCAATAGCATTATTATATTGTTAAGTGGTTGTCCCAAATATGATAACATCATCACAAATTATTCAGTCCCAAAAATGATAACATTACCCGAATTAATCATTCACCTATTAGATGTTGAAATTTGTCATCCAACACCACATATTTTTAGTCCAAGACAACAAGCCTGCAGTGATAAAATTAGCATTCCCAAATATGATAACATTATCATAATCTTTTGCAGCAGTCCCATGTAAGTGTTGCTTATTTTTTCCTTTTTTGGTTCCCTCCACCCCCTACTAAACAGCATTCCAAAACCTCTACAGCCCTGAATGTTTCCTTTTCTTCCTTTAATCTTTTACTTTGGGGGAGGGGGGACGGGGAAGGTTAATTGATGTGTTATTCATTTACAACCACATGTAAGAAAGTGTAGTTGACAAAAACAATGAATATCGTAGAAATACGAATACAAGTTCACATTTTGGAAAATTGTATCTATAGTTATACTTTTCCACTTGAGATTTTGAACAGCAAAGATATAATAAGATTATCTTTAATCAAACTATACATCAATATATTAGGATTTTAGGACAACTAGTTTAATTACTAACAGAATTAGGTTCGCACATACTTCACAGCAATAAGATATCCATATTTTTAAATATGTTTACTACTTACATTACTGGAAATGCCGGACTCCCTGATTAAAGCCCTGATATCTTCAGCAAATACGGAGTACGAGTCGTCTACCGCCGACCACACACATGCACTACATAACATAAATCATTGTCACAGATAACAAGTTTGTTTGAATATTGAGCTTTTTCATAAACCATGATTGCTTAACCGCTGTTTTCAGTATTCTAGATAAACTCCATCTTCTTACGACCCAAGAGTGTCAGTACGGTGTATATAGACCCCTTTGAAGGAGAAGTCAATGGTCTCAACCCTTTCTCTGGCTGTTTATCACATTGCATTTCTTTTTCAACATCAGCTAAAACTTTCTCAATTTTTGCTGTACCACTTTTTACTCTTTTTCTTCAAACTCTTTTATCTTCATACGTGTACTCTGGCAATTTTTTCTCCTTCCTTTCTTTCCCTTCGATTTTTTTAACCATCGAACTTGACAAAATCTTCGTAAAAACTCCTTTCGTTGGTTTCATTCCGTCATTAGAAGCTATACATATTGAGCGCGATGCTGCCAGCGTTATTTAATGGACCACCATCTCTTCGATCTGAGAGTGTAACTCATTTATTTGTGCATTCTAATTCTCAACAGTAGATGTGAGGGACTGTATTGTAGCATCTCTTATGGCAACAATTTTTTTCAATTCAATGATTTTCATATTCTTGTCCTCATCAATCCGCGTATCAGCCACCTCTTTTTTACCTTTTCTCAGCTTAAATATCTCATCCTAGAGCTCATTGATAATTAATGTTTTGCTCTGATTTTCATCGCACAGTTTGGCGATTTCTCTCTCCAGATTTTGAATGAGCTCTTTATCAAATGCATGTAAATTCGGCAAAATCTGGAAGCTACTGAGTACATCTCCATTTCCCTGAGTAAAGTCTGCCTCATTATCTAGAGTGAACAAATTACAAAGCTCACCTTGGTATTTATTGTCATCCTCTTTCATTTCACCAGTTTCAACATTATTTGAGTGGTGACCATGATCTCCATTTATGTTGAAAGGATCTTTCTCATTCACCCACATTTCAAGTCCTCCATCCACCATTTGTATTGGTTGTTCAACATTGTTGGACTAGCACTGGAAAAGCTCCATTTCTGATGTATGGCCTTGCTCATCGCATACATCTATGTTTGGCAGTTTGCAACTCCCCTCCTCTGTCTTCAATTCTTTCTTACTAATTGTTTTCAACATTTTCGCCTTTGTTGCTTTGAACTAGATTCGTCCAGGACCCCTTTTCCAGATTTGCTCTCTGACATTACTGACTTACAAACTTTGCGAAACACTCTCCTCTCGCGGTCTATTTCTTTGAGATCTTCTAATGAAATCTGTATTACAAAAAAATGAGAAAGGCAGGTGTTATATAACACTGTCGCCGTGTCTTAACAATTAGATAACAACAGGAAATGATACCATGTGTATAACATGTTATGGAACTATACAGCTCAAAATAGCTAACAAAAGCACAATATTTTTTTTCGTTTCTCCTTGAGTCTGTATTTATTCATATCAAGGAGAAAGTAGTTTGCATTTCTTCGATTATATAACTCCGTCAACATTTTTTAACAATCATATAACAATAAAGAATGTTAACATGTGTATAACATGTTATGGACACATTCAGCACAAAACAGTCTAATAAAAGAAAAATGGTTTTTAAAATTTCTCATTGAGTATGGATTTAATCATATCAATAGAAACGTGGGCTGCATTTTGTCAATTGTGTGAAATTGTTTCAATAGTGATCCGATGGTACAATTTTGGGGCTGCACTAGGTGTAAAAAGGCGCAATTCTATTAACCTGTTCGGAAAGGTTAATTGATGTGTTACTCATTTGCAACCACATGTAAGAAAGTGTAGTCGACAAAAACAATGAAAATTGTGGAAATACGAATACAAGTTCACATTTTGGAAAACTGTACCTATAATTATACTTTTCCACTTGAGATTTTGAACAGCAAAGATATAATAAGATTATCTTTAATCAAACTGTACATGAAGATATTGGGATTTTAGGACAACTAGTTTAATTACTAACAAAATTAGGTTCGCACATACTTCACAGCAATAAGATAACCATATTTTTTAATATGTTTACTACTTTCATTACTGGACATGTCTGACTCCATGATTAAAGCGCTGATATCTTCAGCAAATACGGAGTACGAGTCGTCTCCCACCGACCACACACATGCACTGCATAACATAAATCATTATCACAGATAACAAGTTTGTTCGAATAATGAGCTTTTTCATAAACCATGATTGCTAAACCTCTGTTTTTAGTATTCCAGATAAACTCTATCTTCTTACGATCTAAGGGTGTCAGTATGATGTATACTAGCCCCTTCGCAGGAGGAGTCAATGATCTCAACCTTTTCACTGGTTGCTTATCACATTGCATATCCTTTTCAACATCAACTAAAATTTTCTCATCTTTTGTTGTACCACTTTTTACTCTTTTTCTTCCAACACTTTTATCTTCATACGTGTACTCTGGCAATTTCTTCTCCTTCCTTGCTTTCCCTTTGATTTTTTTAACCACTGAACTTGACAAAATCTTCGTACACACTCCTTTCGTTGGTTCCATTCCATCCTTAGAAGCTGTACATATTGAGCGCGATGCTGCCTGCATTATTTTATGGACCACCATCTCTTCAATCTGAGAGTGTAGCTCAGTTATTTGTGCATTCTAATTCGCAACAGTAGATGTGAGGGACTGTATCGTAGCATCTCTTATGGCAACAGGTTTTTTCAATTCAATGATTTCCATATCCGTGTCCTCATCAATCCGCGTATCAGCCACCTCTTTTGCACCTTTTCTTAGCTTAAATATCTCATCTTGGAGCTCATTGACAGTTACTGTTTCGTCTGATTTTCATCGCACAGTTTGGCGATTTCTCTCTACAGATTTTGAATGAGCTCTCAATCAAATCATATAAATTCGGAAAAATCTGGATGCTACTGAGTACATCTCCATTTCCCTGAGTAAAGTCCGTCTCATTATCTAAAGTGAACAAATTACAAAGCTCACCTTGGTATTTTCTGTCATCCTCTTTCATTTCTCCAGTTTCAACATTATTTGAGTGGTGACCATGATCTCCATTTATGTTGAAAGGATCTTTTGCATTCTCCCTCATTTCAAGTCATCCATCCACCATTAGTATTGGTTGTTCAACATTGTTGGACTAGCACTGGAAAAGCTCCATTTCTGATGTATGGCCTTGCTCATCACATACATCTATGTTTGGCAGTTTGCAACTCCCCTCCTCTGTCTTCAATTCTTTCTTACTAATTGTTTTCAACTTTTTCGCCTTTGTTGCTTTGAACAGGATTCGTCCAGGACCCCTTTTCCAGATTTTCTCTCTGACATTATTGACTTACAAACTTTGCGAAACACTCTCCTCTCGCGGTCTATTTCTTTGAGATCTTCTAATGAAATCTGTATTACAAAAAATGAGAAAGGCAGGTGTTATATAACACTGTCACCGTGTCTTAACAATTAGAAAACAACAAGGAATGATGCCATGTGTATAACATGTTATGGAAATATACAGCTCAAAATAGCTAATAAAAGCACAATATTTTTTTCCGTTTCTCCTTGAGTCTGTATTTATTCATATCAAGGAGAAAGTAGTTTGCATTTCTTCTATTATATAACTCCGTCAACATTTTTTAACAATCACATAACAATAAGGAATGTTAACATGTGTATAACATGTATGGACACATTCAGCACAAAACAGTCTAATAAAAGCAAAATGGTTTTTAAAATTTCTCATTGAGTATGGATTTAATCATATCAACAGAAAAGTGGGCTGCATTTCTTCAGTTGTGTGAAATTGTTTCAATAGCGATCCGATGGTACAATTTTGGGGCTGCACTAGGTGTAAAAAGGCGCAATTGTATTAACCTGTTTGGAAAGGTTAATTGATATTGTTATTCATTTGCAACCACATGTAAGAAAGTGTAGTCGACAAAAGCAATGAAAATTGTAGAAATTCAAATACAAGTTCACATTTTGGAAAACTGTACCTATAGTTGTACTTTTCCACTGGAGATTTTGAACAGCAAAGATATAATAAGATTATCTTTAATTAAACTGTACATCAAGATATTGGGATTTTAGGACAACTAGTTTAATTACTAATAGAATTAGGTTCGCACATACTTCACAGCAATAAGATAACCATATTTTTTAATTTGTTTACTACTTATATTACTGGACATGTCAGACTCCATGATTAAAGCCCTGATATCTTCAGCAAATACGGAGTACAAGTCGTCTCCCACCAACCACACACATGCACTGCATAACATAAGTCATTGTCAAAATAAATCATTATCAGATAACAAGTTTGTTTGAATAATGAGCTTTTTCATAAACCATGATTGCTTTACCGCCATTTCAGTGTTGCAAATAAACTCTATCTTCTTACGATCTAAGGGTGTCAGTATGGTGTATACAGGTCCCTTTGCAGGAGAAGTCAATGGTCTCAACCTTTTCTCTTGCTGCTTATCACATTGCATATCTTTTTCAACATCAACTAAAATTTTTTCATCTTTTGTTGTACCACTTTTTACTGTTTTTCTTTCAACTCTTTTATCTTCATACGTGTACTGTCACGCCCTAAACTCCGGGCCACATGAAACACCCATAAATAAACAACCACAACACCCAGCTCAAGAATACACTCTCAAAATAAACATACTTGCATTGTATATAAAAGCCAAACGGCATATATTACAAAGCTCCAACGCCGAGAAACATGTATTAAGCATACGTGATACAGATAGAAACAAAAAGGAAGACTATAACTCTTCTACCACTCCAGCACCTCCAGATCAACCTGCGTGACCGGTACCTGAAAATATTTTATCCCACACCGTGAGCCAAGGCTCAGCAGAAACTACACAAGCATGCAATAAAAACAAAACATGCTAAGAAATCGAAGTGCAGGTTTAGACTCTCTTTTAAACCTTAAAAATAGTTTGAAAATAGTTTTAGATCACGACTCACAAGAGCCATTAAAAACTATTTTCACAAGCAATGGGAAAGTGAGGATAAAAATCATTTTTTGACTCATCAGAGCCTTGAAAACGATTCCAGTATTACGACTCCCGCATGCCGTTAATGCAGTATTTCGACTCCCGCAGGCCGTTAATACAGTTTTAAGAAAATTGATCTATCCATCCCAATATATAATACATGCAATCCATGATACATATACCAGTATGCCATATAGAAAAAGGTCGACTCCTACAAGCCACGACTCCCACGAGTAACGAATGCAACACAGACAAAATTAAACTGACTCTCCCCTTAGCCCTAACAACAGGTATACACAAACATCAACTCTCTCTTGAGCCCTAACAGCATATACATATAAACATCGACTCTCTCCCGAGCCCTGACCACAGATCGATCACATACGATTCATATATCTTCTCGGACTTTCACCGAAGGGCCCTTATCCACCACACTATGCTTTGTCGACCAGGGTCAATAGATATCTTAACGGACTTTCACCGTACGGCCATTATCCACCCTTCATATGCAACTTTACGAACTTTCACCGTAGAGCCATTATCCACCCTCCATATATATAAATGCAACACATGCATATAAAATAACTATTTACGATCACAAGGACCACATAGGACCACATACCCATCCTACAATATACCAGAATAAAACTAATCATAGTTCTATAAACATAAGATCACGTGTGACCACGACGTTTCACATACGACGCCAAAATCATGTAATCCACCCACATATTCCGTACATAAATAAACTACAATTATAAATGCACATAACCAGTTATAAACGCACATAGCCATATAACCTCACAACATGACGCCATCCGTCACATAACCCGACGCGACATTACATGCAACATACCCGTCATTCGATACCCAAACGACTCATCCACAAATTGGGACCCATCCACACACCAAGACAATCAACACCTAACTCAGAGATCAACACCTGAACCTCCCTCAAACCGATTCTTACCAGAGCCTAATCTTAAAATCGAACCACGGACCTACATGTCCCGAACATAACCAACACGCACACAATCGTGCCACAACTCCCAAAATCTAACCATACACGTCAACCTAAAGACGGCATCTAAACGAAACACCCGAGGCCACAACACGACCCTCAAACCACCACATGACCAATCGAACCCCAAAAGGAATCCACAGGTATTTGAATCAACTAATCCCATAAATTAATCAATTGAATACCATAGGACTTCAATCAGAAGCCAAAGCCCAACCACCGAACCACCATCACACTGCCCAGAAGTTCAGTCGACTGACCCAAGCCCCCAGTCGACTGAAAAACCACCAAAACGCCTCAACGCACGGTTCAGTCGACTGACCCCAAGGTCCAGTCGACTGAACCCCAAGAACTATGATCTAGTCGACTAAACCTATGAGTTCAGTCGAATGAACAAGCCCAGAAATCGTTTCCGAGCTACGGGTTCAACCTCCAAACCCTCGATTCAACACCTTTAAAGCCCGATCTAACACCTTCGGCCATACCCACGCCCAGGCCTAACACCAAGTCCTCAAAAGAAACACCCGACGTTCGATTTCATCCACAAAATCGACGAAAAATAGGTTTTAAACCCAAAACCTAACTTTTAAATAAAATCAAATCTATAGCTATCTGACCGGTAAAAATACACCCGATTACACGTAGCACCCTTATAAAATATACAGGTCTAGAATCCTAACTCGGTGAGTTCAAAACTTGGCGTCTCGATCTACGTGCAAAATCGAGCTTCGTCGAAATGAAATTCTGTCCAGATAAACGCGTAGACCACGATGCCAATAACAAGGATTGATAGTCTGATCGTCGAAAACTGAGCCCCGGGCTCCCGAAAAGTTAGAGATAAGGCAGAGAGAAAACAGGAAGCTTGTTAGAGAAGTTTTGAAAAATATTTTTTGAAAATATCTAACTCCAGATATTTATAGACCTGCAAAATATCTTTTTTTATAATTTTTCAAAATTCGCACAACAACGGCCCACGGCCCCGGGAACCTACCCCGCATGCATATCTAAACCCGATCATGCATCAAAAGCAATAAAACTTGCTCAAACGAAAACACGTAACGCGCGTCCAAAAATGCCAAAAAAAGAAATCGGGTCTGGATCTCACATGTACTCTGGCAATTTTTTCTCCTTCCTTTCTTTCCCTTTGATTTTTTTAACCATCGAACTTGACAAAATCTTCGTACAAACTCCTTTCGTTGGTTTCATTCCATCATTAGAAGCTGTACATATTGAGCGCGATGCTGCCAGCGTTATTTAATGGACCACCATCTCTTCGATCTAAGAGTGTAACTCATTTATTTGTGCATTCTAATTCTCAACAGTATATGTGAGGGACTGTATTGTAGCATCTCTTATGGCAACAATTTTTTTCAATTCAATGATTTTCATATTCTTGTC
>JAULJZ010081659.1:0-12646 GCA_032270985.1 Heliamphora pulchella
AGTAGTGTTTAGAATTGTTGTAATTTATTGCTTATAGTTATAGATTGTAGTTAAAAATAATAATATTTAAAATTTATAATAAAAATTATAAATATTTAAAAAAATATGCTGACTTGTAATTTAAACTAATTATTTATAAAAAAAAATAATTATAATTTATAATAAAAATTATAAGTTACTAGAAGATAATAATTTATTATTAAAATTAATAACAAAAAAATAAAAATTGCTATTAAAAACAATGTCAAACAGTACCATTAGGGGGACCGAGGCTAATTATTGTCTATACATTTTTAAAATTATTAATTTATTTATAATTTTTAAAAATTATTTTATAAAATCTTGATAATTTGCCCCAATAAAGGTGTTTAGTAAAGTTACTGTTAGTAACTTTTAATTTCCTGCTACTAATATTAGTTATAAGTTACAATTTTTTTTAAACACCTACAACATCTATTATAATTTATACCTATTTTTTTTATTTCTATTATAAATTATAATTTTTTTCAAATACTCAAAACTTCTACTACAAGTAACAATCTATAAGCTACTAGTTTTAGCAATCCCAAACATAATTTGAATTTACCCAAAAGTATGAAAAATCTGATAACTCTACAAAAAAAAAAGTAAAAAAAGATTATCGTTTTATCATGTATGTATTATTGGTCTTAAAAGTGTTATTTATATTAAATAATATGAGTAATTTATTTTTGGTATAAGCAACTGAATATTCTAAGTATACTAAAATTAAAACTTCTAATTTATTCTTTCTTTTGTTAAAATAAAAAATTTAAATTTATTCTAATCTAGATGTTAGAGACTCTAAATTTTCAATAAATCTGTTCTAAACAAAGTACATATTAGAATGTCTTTTTCAATTACTTCTATCAAAACCTAACAAGCTTTAATTCCAATTAAAAATGTCTAATTCCAAACAGGAATTAATATGACGTAATAGTTCTCAAACTAAACCAAACTTGTAAATTTATTATTTATTTTAAGTTAAATAAAAAAAGATCATTCGGTTAAAAGGTTAAAACATAGAGAAAATGAATTTCATATTTTGTTGATTTAGTACTTTTAGAATTTAAGCAAATGGCCAAAAACAAATTTAAAATTGGTCGCTCCACGTAAAATTCTTGACTCTTTCACTGATTATACATATGTATTTATATCTCGTGCGGCTTTTAATTTTATTATAGTGGTGTTGTCGATATTTTAAAGTCAAATTATTTGATTTTTAATAAAAATTTTCAATAAAATATTTTATTGGGCATGGGTTATATATATATATATATACAAATAAAAATGACTAATGTTGACATGTATTCTATATGACATTTGTCCTACACTTGTATATAATATTTGACATGAGTTTGATTG
This sequence comes from Heliamphora pulchella, assembly GCA_032270985.1. NCBI lineage: Eukaryota > Viridiplantae > Streptophyta > Magnoliopsida > Ericales > Sarraceniaceae > Heliamphora > Heliamphora pulchella. Next base: position 1,384 of record JAULJZ010081659.1, read on the forward strand.
ATGATCAATTGTCTATTTGTCACCATTGTTCCGTGATCTTTATGTTTATTGTTTTTATTTTTATTTTTATTTTTTTATAAATTGTAAATAAAAATGTACCTAAAAACTATTTTTATTTTTAAAAATATCAAATAATTTTTAAAGTTTACTAAGTTTTTCCATAAACAAAAATATATATATTTTACTTGCTTCGTAAACAATTTATTCTTTTCTTTTCTCTACTCTACCACTCTACGTACCATTCTTATCTCTTGCTACTATTATTAGTAAATACTTTTAATACCACCTTCAACCCTCCTCCCACAATCTTTGGCTACCATCTCTTTTCATCTACTACAATCACTATCTCTCACAAATTTCTAGCTCCACACACCACCTTCTCATCATAATCTCTACCACCAACCATGTATTACCTCTACTTACTATTATCAATTACCATTATCTCATTTACTTTTGACCATCACTTTTATCTACGGTCTTCACGTAACCCACCTACTCCACCCCCACACTCGGCACCTCCACGGCTCCACCCAATCGGTCACCAACTCCACTTACCAATTCTTCTCTCGAAGTATCGCCTTCACCTACCATTTTTTCCATTGGACAACGCTTTCACCCGCCACCATACTCTTCGGCTATCATTTTAAATTACAATCTTCGTCCCTTCTTACAACAATTATTTTTTTTGCCTCCTTATCGTTCTTATTAACTCTTCCACCCCAAAAACACTCTAATCTCATCATTATTTGTCATTGTCATTTAATCACCTCTCGTCGTTGTTGCTTACTACAATACTTGGCTGTTATAGGCATCTAAACCTCAAACCAACTTCCTCCTTTGGCCACTTATTACTTGTTTTAAAATAAAAATTTATAAAAATATGTATTTATTAAATGTGTTTTTTATTTTTTGACCTCTTATTACTTGTTTTAAACTAATTTTTTTTAAAAATATGTATTTATCAAATGTGTTTTTTATTTTTATTTTTTTAATAAATAAAAATATATTTTATGTTTATTGTAAAAAAACAAAAAAACAAAACAAAACAAAACAAAACCCTGTAGACATTACTAAAATGAACTACTAACCCATTTCCTCCTCACATCTTCCACCTTGCATCTTTCACTTTCTTCTATTTTCTTTCATTTGCATTAATAATTCTACAAAACTATATTTTTAGATGTTGAAAGGGAAAGAATAGAGGTTTATATTTGACTATTTATGATGGGAAAGTGACTTGGTGCCTAATGGGTGTGTGTGAAGCAGATTCTGATTATTCTTATTTTCTAAAAATAATTGAGATGTTTCTATTTTTTTTTATTGTCTTTCAGTGAACTCAATTCAATAAGTCCAACTATATATTTATATTATAAAATATCAAAAGGATAATAAATTTAAAAAAAATAAATAAAACACTCGAAAATCAATAAATATATGGTTATATCAGTAAAAAAATATACAAAATATCTACTCTCAAAATTATATTTATGGTTTTTTATTTTAATATTGGTGTGAATGGAATTTGGCTGCTTTCTGAGGTAGGAAATTTTTTGGTTGGTGAATGGAAGTTTTCAACCATTATCATAACTAATAAATGTTTTGTTGATTATTAGGAGAATTAATCACATGCAGTTGTAAACTTGTTGCTTTAAATCAAAGTAATCATACTTTCACATATATAAATGTACAAGTCTTACGGCACACATACAAGTAATGAAAAATCAATAATTATCCAAAAAAATAAAAGAATAATTGAAATAAAATAGCGTAAGATAGACTTAATAGCGAGTAATATTTAAACTTGTTGCTTCAAATCAAAGTAATCATACTTTCATATACATAAATGTACGAGTCTTATGACACACGTACAGATAATGAAAAATCGATAATTGCCCAAAAAATTAAAAAAATAATTGAAATAGAATAGCGTAAGATAGACTTAACAGCGAGTAATTAAACTTGTTGTTTCAAATCAAAGTAATCATACTTTCACATATATAAATGTACAAGTCTTACGACACACGTACAAGTAATGAAAAATCAATAATTACCCAAAAAAATAAAGGAATAATTGAAATAGAATAGCGTAAGATAAACTTAACAACGAGTAATTTTTTCAGCTGGTAAAAAGTATTACGTTAATATATTGATATGGTATACTAAAACAATATATGTGTTACGTATTTTTTTTAATATAAAGTCATATATATTGACTTGTAATAATTGTTATTCTTCTAGTATAAAATCATTCTTTAAAATTATGATAGTTCGTATTTCCTAATGAAAGAATGACTTCTAACTAACAATGGGAATTGACTAGTATCATTACAAAAATTAAACCAGGACAAAAAAGTAATTTGCCCTGATTTAATTTCAAACATATATGGCCTTAATTTATATAAGTTTCTTGTATAGTAGTATTAGCTCGTGTTTTAAATAGGGCATGTTTTGGCAAACTTGTTTATTAGTTTATTGGCTTATTTTAGTTATGAACTTACTTATTTAGCTTATTGACTTATTTTTGTCATTATTAAATTTTTTTTATATTTTGATCAAAAAATTTTATTTTTTCGACTCGTCTCAATGATGAGAGTCTAAAAAATATAATAGTTTGACTAAATAATGAAAAAAATTCACTAAAAACTAAAAGTCAACTTAGTCAAATAAGTAAATAAGTAAATAAGCCAATTTATCAATACAGAGCCATAGTTCTTTAGTAAATAATATTTTTTGTGTTTTTATTCTTTTTTTTTTTTATTTCTTATGAAAGAGAGAAATTTAAAACCTAAGATCATTATCACTAAAATTTTTAAAAAGAAAATTACTACAGGCGAAAAATCATACTTAAGTGGCTTTTTAAAGTTTTTTTGTTTTTCTTATTTGAACTTTTTTTTTGATTAAAATTTTAATTTTTCATTATGAAAGTAATTTAAAAAGTATGTTTGTTTGAGTTAATGTTTAAAAATGCTCACTAAACATCAAAAAAATATTATACAAAAAATTTATCCCAAACAAAAGCTTATTAATTTTGAGATAAAGAAGACTGGGTAACGGTATAGATAATATAATTACATTTCTTTGAGATAATAGTAATTGTATAAATAATAATTACCCGGCGAGAGAACCTAATTTCAGTATTCTCACCATCCCTTAATATTAATTATTTCTCAATTTAATCTCATATTTAGTACAATTCATCTCTCTCTCTCTCTCTCTCTCTCTCGTGTTCTGTTTTGTGTATAATTTATATTTTTTAGTGTATTTTTTTTCTTCCATCATCCGTGGTTTACCATTTCGTTCTCAACATAATAGCAATTTCAAATTTAAACATTGATCATAGCAGCATAAGTATATTAACGCCGATACCGTCAAAGTTGAGGTTAGATGATTACTCTCGACCTTTAATAAGTCATTTGTGAGAATTAGGTGGAGACTACAATATCATTTCTACTAATTATAAAAAAAAAAAAAACATTGTGCAAGTCATGATAATCCCGATTTTTATATTTTGTTTTTAAATTTTTACCGTCTTGTGTTCGATGTACCTTCTGTATTCGGAAAAAAAAAAGTCATCAAAATGGTATAATCTCATACCATCTTTTGCAAACAACCGGTCCAAAAAAGTATAATTATTCGCCCTGCTTGGCCCCTCCTTATCCGGCATCAATATAATCCTCATCTTTAGTATCAAGTCTGCCCTGAAGAGAAGGGAACGAAGGAGATGGGAATGGGAATGGGAATGGGAATGGGAATGGGAATGGGAATGGGAAAGAGATGTGAGAGGGATAGTGACATTAATTAGTATATATTTTTTTTAATTTGACAACAATTTAAAAACATAATGGGAAAAAGACTATAATTGGTATTAAATTTGAAAAAATTTAGGTGCATTTCATATTTTATTTTATAGAGATAAGTTTGATAGGCTCGGTGTGGAACCCACCAAACTTATATATATATATAGAGTAAAACAAGAGGTGTTTGTAGTATTGTCTTTTTCAATGATAATGAATCATTTAATTTCTCTGTTTCTCCTAATTTTAAAAATGGAATAGAAATTTCCAAGCCAGTGCCTTTCAATATATTTAATTTGATTTTTTTTCCTAATTGAAGAAAGGACATAATCTTTATTGAGATTGTCCTTTTTTCTCAATTTATTTTTATGAATTCCTACTTCTTTGTTGTTACTAGTATTCTTCTGTCCACAATGTCCATTACGGATGGCGACACATCATGGTGAGGCAAGGCAATGACAAAAATATAGGGGGGATTTTTATCAATTTTAAAAAAAAAAGATGATATTAATGTGTGTGTGTGAGAGAGAGAATATGCATAAAAAAATTAATAAATAATTATAATTAAAAAGAAAAAATTTAAAAATTAGAAGTGAAAATTAATTTTAAGAAAAGATAACATTAATAAGAGATAGAATATGGTATAAAAAATTAATAATTATAATTATAATTAAAAAGATAAAATTAAAAAGTAGAAGTGAAAAATAGATAGATAAAGCTAATATTTTTGTATTATAGAATCCTTATATTTTTTTAAAATAAGATTTTCACGTGTATTTATATAAATAAATACACAAATATTAATTTAATAACTATAATCAGTGGTGGAATAGAAAATAACGGGGCAAGAAAATTAAATTTTCTCCCGAATCACATCTTATCAAGAAATAAAAGATGTATAAAAGAGCAAAGAGAAAACGGAAAAAATTACCATTTTTAAATATGTTGACGAAGAAGTTAAAAATTCACAGAGAAGAGTTCTATTACATTATCACATAAGTTGGAAATTGAGCAAAAGGGTAATTATTTAATAATTTTAGAATATGTACTATTATTTATCTTATTTAATAAAATAATTAAAAAAATATGAGTAGAGTAATGTTAACTTGTATTTGTTTAATAAGCATAAGATACATAATTGTGTAATAGATTTTTTATTTACTAAGAATATTACATAAATAATACTACATAAAGGTCGATTTGGGATAATTGCATTTGCTTATTTTATTTTTCTTATTTTTGTTATTAGTAAGCATTCTTCTTTGTTTAATTATATTATTATATTTTTTAACTCTTCTTATTAAAGTGAGTCAGAAAAATAAATTTTTTTAATTAAAATATATTTAAAAAAGTTTAAAAATAACAAAAATAAATTAATACGTCAAATTTTTTGTTATTTATTTGTTTCTTTAGTGATTTCTTTTAATATTTTGATCAATTATTTTTATTTTATTTTATTTTTTATCTCATCAAGATAATTCAAAAAAATAAATAATTTTAATTAAAAAATGAAAATATTAAAAAATAAAATAAAAATAAACAAAAATTTTGAAATTTAATCCAAACGGGGCGTACATGGTCCATTGGTCCCCTAACTACACTTCAAAAAAGCATGAAAATTCAGAAAACGTACGTGTGGTGTGGGTGCGTGGGGGACCACCGGTTCTTTTATAAAGCAACATATATACTACAATAGATGCTGCACCACTGTACCACTGCTCCCCCTCCCCATTTTGGATCATTTTTTAAAAGTTAAGATAAATGATTGAAATTAGATTTTATTAGTTATATATATAATAGAATTAAATTCTATTAATATAATCAAATTATAAAATATAATCATTTTTAATCATCACACGAAGTAAAAAATAGTATAAAAATCTTATTTCTTACAATACTAAAATTCCAATGATATTAGTTATTCTTTCATTTAATATTTTATATGTCGTATAACTTATTTACAAGTCAGTTAAACAAATAAGAAGTTTTAATTGTATTAATTAGATAAATATTTTATTGAATTCACTCACTTATTTTAAAATATCCAAATATTCATACAAAGTGTAAAATATTGTGATGCATAAAGTGAGTATATATAGAAAACAAACAAGGATGTACATTTAAAAGTTACCACTCTTTTTTGAATAATTATATTAACTCAGAAATAAAACTAAAAAAAATATTTAAAAAGTGATTTGAATGATTAAGATTCATATTTAACAGGATGGGAACACACTCTAAGTAAATTTTAATCATCCAAATTACTTTTTGGATATTTTTTTAAGTTTTGTTTCTGGGTACATAGCATTACTTATAATTATTTGGTAATCTTAAAATATCAAGTGACATTATTTACGTAGTGTTTTTTTAATGATAAAGTGAAAAATACTGTTGATAAAATAATATTGATCTACTTTTATGAAATAAATAAAAAACATAATTAATTTATTTAATATATATTAAATATTAATTAAAAATACCACTTAGCGTCACCAACTTACCATCGCCTACAATACTCTCAAAGTACCTTATAATTTGCCGTCTTCTTGTGGTAGTTGGTACAGTCCTATTTGGGTTTGAGGCTCAAAGACTTTTAAGAGAAATCTTTAATGCAACAATTATAATTTCGCTATATTGAATAATGATTACGTAAGCAGAATAAATTTCCTACTTAAATTAATAGGGGAAAAAAATTGACATTCACTTTTCGTAAAAAAAAAAAAAATTTACTCACTTTTTTTTTTGTTTTTTTTATATGCGAATTTTTAAAATTATCTTTGCACCACACTTCGTGCAAATAGAGAATGTGAGAATTGTTTTTTAAATTAACAAAATAATTAAATGTAGTAGGTATATTTAAATAACAAGATTTATTATAATATATAATACTTTATTATTAAATAAAAAGATATAATTCGATGGCATAAATCTTAATAACAATTAAATGCTTTAAAATTATTTTTTTAATTAATTTATTTTTGGCACATAACTAGAAAGTAGCCATGTGACAAATATTTTCACATCATTTTTAATTAAAAAAACAACAGTTAAAAAATTGCCAAAAAAATAAAAATAACACTTCGTAAAAGAGTTATTTAGTGAATAAAGAAGAATGGGATGCACAATGGCCATTTTTATTAAATAAAAAAAAATGTTACGTTAACATATAAATCTCACAACATTCTGTTATTTATTTTTATATTTAATAAATTTTCTATATTTCTTATCATAATCTTTTATCTTCTCAATTTTTTTCATCAAGAGAAATTTACAACGAAATAAATAAAAAAAGATAAGATAATAAGTCAAGTTTTTGTCACACTTTTGTTTTTCATAATTTTTTCATCTATTGATAAAAAAAAAAAACATTACCTTTTTCGATCTTCTCATCAAAATAAACTGAAAAATGATTAAAAATTAAAAATAGAAAACCAAAGCCAAATGCTTATTTTTTATTCCAAACTAGGCCTAAGAGCATCTCTAGCAAGAGCATCTCTAGCAGCGTGCTCAAACACCTAGTAAAGTTTACTAAAAGTGAAAATAAATAATATAAAATTTGACTTATTAAATTATTTTAAGTTATTTTTTTATTTAATTTTTTTATATTTAATTATATTTTTTACTTTTTTTTGCTCGTTTCAATAAGTGCAATAAAAAAATAAAATAAAATAAAAAAATAAATAATTATCCCAAGCATAGCCATATAATCAATGATTTACCATTTCTCTTGCTAAATCATAGCATCGTCAAACCTTGTGTCAAAATTTGAGCAAGCTTTTAACCATATTTTCTAGCTCTAGTCATATTTCTCTCCTAATAGGAGTCACAAATAGTACTCTCATTTCTTACTTTTATAAAAAAAATGATATATATATATATTGTTTAAATAAATGATTAATATATATATATATATAAGATTTTAAAATGTTATATATACGTACTTTTTTTCACATAAATATGTATTGAAAAGACTGAAAATTTGTTATTCAGCCACATAGGGTCGAATAGTTCGAGACAGTTGAGCAACTCTTACCTGACCCATTTTGCTTCATGTTCGACAAGACTTAAATCGAAAGACTATGCTTAAGGTCGAGTCAAAGTGTGAAAAGAATACAAACTTTGCCATGTCAATTAGAAAAGTCTAAAAATGCTCCAAAATTTTAATGAAATGAGAGTTGAAATCAAGCCCTAACTCTCCCAAAGTTTAGTTACAGTACACAAGGGTTCGAATTCTTAGTTTTTACCTAATATCAGTTGTTAATTTTGTCGTCGGAGTTCTACTTCGGCCACCTCAACTGAGTAATACTAAAAGTTAATTTTTTTTTTCACTCTTAGTTTGTTCTGCAAAGTTCACTAAAGGTATGTGATCACTCTAATTTTTGGATTAGCTTACATGTATCATTTAGCATAATTTACAATTTGTATTATTTTGCACTTAATTTACCCAAAATTTGAGATTTTGTGAAGTTCAAAACTTAATGCATCACTAAAATGTCTATAATACCAAAATATTGAAAATTTTCAATGCCAACTAAATGGATTTAAGAATTTGTTAACTTCAAAACTTAACGCATCTCTGAAATGTCTATAATTTCAAAATGTTGTAATTTGTCAATACTACTAAATGGTTTTAAAAAGTAGATAAATGATTAAATTGAATCTTATTAGTTATATAGTGGAATTAAATTATTTTTGCTATAATTAAATTATGAAATACATTTATTTTAGATTAATTTTTATAAAATTGGATAAATGATTAAACTAAATTGTATTAGTTATATAGTGAAATTAAATTATTTTTAATCATTACATATAGTAAAAATAGTCCAAAAATCTTATTTCTCATATTACTACAATTCCAATTATATTAGTTATTTTTCTATTTAGTATCATATATGTTCTATAACTTATATATTGGCCATATTTGGTGGTGGGATAAGAAATGGAGACGCAACTATCTGAAAATAGTCCCATATATATCTAATTATCTGTGTTTGAAAAATAATTGGAGGAAATTAAGAAAAAATCAAATTAATTTAACCCCCCATTTGGGGGGACTATCCCAATCTTGGAGAGGTGGATTTGTTTGTTCCGAGATGACAAGTTAATTTTTATATATAAAAAAAATTAATCTTACTTAAATCATATCAAACTAAATAATTTATAAATTACTAATTTTAACAATATCAAACACCATCAATATGTTCATCAAAATTCACTAGAGATGTGTGATTGCCAGTCATACTATTAAGTATTAATCTTTGGAGTACTAATATGCCAAAATTTGAAGATTTGTGAAGTTCAAAACTTAAAAGCATCAATGCAATGTCTATAATACCAAAAAAATGTGTCACTTGTCAATGCAAACTGAAGGGTACACATGTCCTTTATTCTATTGATTTTTTTTCAAAGGCCCAGTATTAAGGACATATGTAAAAAATGTATTAATTTTCATAAAAGAGTATAAATATTTTTTAAAAAATTTATTAATATTCATACAGATATATTAATATTTTATATTTTTTGACACTATCATTCTATTATTTACCGTCAAACTAAATGAAGAAATAAAAATTAGGAGAGTTTTTCGTGTGGAAAAAAGTTATTTTTTTAGAAAATAAATTATTGATCAGTACTGTTCAAGAAACATTAGTTAATAGACAGCTAATGTATTAATGCTTATATGAAGTCTTTTAGTATCAATAAAAAATTAATCTTTATTACAAAATATATATTAATATTTTAAAATTTTGTTTTTATTACTTAGGACCCGATTGGCAATTAGCGTAAAAGCTAGTTTTTTTTTTTTGCTTTTTAGTTAAAAACATTAAATTTGGTTCAAAGTAAGTTGCTTGATAACTTAACTTTTAAACTAGTTTTTTTTTTAAAATTTAGTTATTTGGATAAAAAAATTATTTTTTTTTATTTTTTTTTCAAATTGAAATTTTTTACGTTTTTATATATTTGATATTAATAATTATATATAGTTCGTATTGGTAATAAATAAGTTATAAATAAAAATATTATTGTATTGTAAAATTAGTTAGGTTTTGAATAGAATATTTTAAAAATTAGTATTTTGATTTGATTTTTTTTAATTTTTTAATTTTTTAATTTTTTAACTTTTTGCCAAATAAACTATGTTGATTTTTTTACGTTTTTAGTAAAAAAAAATATCAAAAACTGAAAGTGTCAAACTAGCCTTATTAATCCGTGTTCAGTATACAATGATTGCAGTTCTTAAAAAGCAACAACAGCATCTTTTATCAAAACGTAGAATGTTTTGGCTTTTGATGGAAAACATACATCCGTATAATCAATCTCATACGCTGAAAGAGGGCGGAAACTTCGTAGGAAAAGATCAAGATTCCTTCCTCCATAGATATCCTCAACCTAATTTTGTTTCCTAGGCTTAGTTATCTTCGATCTAGCGCCCAAAAATACATAACAAAGCACCAATGTGAGAATATTGGAAAATATCAAAAATTATTAGTTGTTTTTGAAATATAATCACCTGTTATTACTAACGTGATATTTTAAATATGATGACTAATGAGTAGATATTGTATCAGATCTCATTAGCTGATCTAAGCATGCAACGTGACAAATTATGCGGTATTCACTCTAACTAGGGTTACACACCAAAAATTATATATAAAAAGCTAACAGAGTCGGCTTTGGAGCAAAATTCACAAGGCAATGGCTTTGGGCCTTCAAATTTGTGCAAAACTTAGGGGCTTCCAATTTTTTTTAAAAAAATATTCAAACCCTATTTTTTTCCCTCATACCCAACGGCGCAAGTGAGAAAATCAAAAAAAGCAAGTGAAAAAATCAGAAAAACCTAAATTGAAGATTCGAAGTCTGAAATCGCTGTGTGCGTTGCCGTGACAGCCGTGTGTGGTGTGCGTCGCCGTGTACGTCGTCGTGTACGTCGCCGTCCGTCTCACTCTCACGGTCTTGCCGTGCGTCGCCGACTCGCCGTGCGTCGCCGTCTGCTGCTGTGGCGCTATGCCTATGCGTTTGAGCATCTCTCTCTCTCTGCTCTGAGTGCTGTGCCGTGTGCGTCTCTCTGCTGTGCCGTGTGCGTCTCCGTCTCTCCGGTTTCTCTCTGACTCTCTGCTGTGCTTATTATTTTTTATGTTTGTTATTTTTAATATATGTTTATTATACAATATATGTTAACATATGTTGTGCACTCAATTAAATATTTTTCTGTTTGCTATTTTTTAATTTTTTAATTTATTTTCTGTTTGTTATTTTTTTTATTTGCAGAATTTTATAATCATACTTCCTAAAAAATATATGTCTGGATAAGAAAAAAAAAAGTAAAATAATTAATTCAATCTCAAGGGGGATCTCTTGATAAGTTTTTTAGTGGTAAAAAACTAACATAAAATTCTAGTTTGGTTGAAGATTCAGTGAATGAAGAAGAACTTGAACATTTGAAAAATGAAGAAAATAATGATTTA
>JAULJZ010081670.1:0-12645 GCA_032270985.1 Heliamphora pulchella
TCAACGCATAACAAACACCCACATCTCACCAACTCATCATCCCCGAGGATGGCATCAACACGAACACCTGAGGTTACGACACGACCCCCGAAACCATGACACAACCAACCGAACCCCAAAAGGAATCCACAAGTATTTAAATCGACTAATTCCCATAAATTAATCAATTGAATATCATAGGACGCCAATCGAAAACCGAAACCCAACCACCAAACAACAAAACACCAACAAACTCCCAAGGCCCTAACACGACAAAAAAAAAGACCCACACAAGCCCACGACACCCACACACATCCAACACAAGCCTACGACACCCCAAAAAACAAGAAACTTGGCCAAAGGGCTCACAAGGATGAAAAATAACCTTTTTCCAAACATTCGGCCAAAAATGGGTGAAAAACTTTTGAGAAATCTTGACATACCTTCACTCTTTTGATCATAACTTTTTTTACAAAACGAATTTTAAGGTGAAAGAGGTGTCATTGGAAAAAAGACTTCCGGGGCTTCAATTTGAACACAAGAACGACCCCATTCCAAGTCTGGATGAGGGAGATACATCGATTTGAAAAATATAATTTTTTTCTGAAATCGCCCAGACCGATCGATCGATTAAAAGACCGATCAATCCGTCACACACCAGTCTCGGTTTTTCAGAAAACTGAACTGGTTTTTCTTGCCAAAATACTTCCAAACCCAAAATCAAAGCCTCTAATCACTAGATTTACTTCCCATGGGCATAACCAAACCCAAAACTACCACATAGCCTCGAAAGGAAACCTCAAAACCCGATTCTATCCAACCGAAACGACGAAAAATAGGTTTTAAGCTAAACACCAGATTTTCCCAAACATAAACCCATTTTTCATACGTTTTAAAACGGTAAAGCTACACACGATTACCCATAGCACCCTTATAAAACATATAGGTCTAGAATCCTACCTTGGTGAGTTAAAAACTCGACGTCTCGATCCATGTGCAAAATTAAGCTTTGCTGGAATAAAATTATGTCCAGATGGTTGCGTAGCCCACCGTGCCAAAAGAAAGGATTCGCTGTTGGATCGTTGAAAATCAAGCCCCGGGCCCCCAAGAACTTAGAGAGAAGGCAGAGAGAAAACGAAAAACTTAGCGACTAAGTTTTGAAAATATCTTATGGAAATATCTAACTCCAGATATTTATAGGTCTCCAAAATATCTTTTTTTGATGATTTTTGAGATTCACACCACAAAGGCCCACGGCCCCGGGAACCTACCCCGCATGCATATCTAACCTAGATCATGCATCAAAAGCATTAAAAACATGCTATCACATAAACACGAAATGTGCGTTGAAAAACGCCGAAAAAGAAAATGGGTCAGGGTCTCACAATTCTCTGGGCAGTAAAATGTTATTTAAAGAGAGTTGTATCATTAGTAATTGCATGGCTAGGCATGGGTGAGTGTTGGAATCTCCTGGGAAGTAGTTGTTTTGATGGACTTAAATGATGGAGGTAAAGCCTTTCGGTTTAAAATCTTAGTGGATTTTGTTATGGATGCCCTAGGATGAGTGTGGGATGATAAATATGGGTCTTTTAGAAATTTCATTTAGAGTAGAGATTTGTTTTTTAGATTAGTATTTTTATAGTTCCAAGGTGGTGCTGAGAAGATGTCGTTAGTCGGGACATAGGTATGCTCTGGGCTAAAACGGAAATGTAGGGAATGTTCACTTTCTTTATGTAATATCATAGCTATTGTAGATGTGATCTTGATTAGTGAAAAGTATGCCAGATTTGAGAAGCCCTCGAAGGGTGGTATTGGCGTGGTTAATTCTATTACTAGGGATAATATGTCCTGAGGATGTCTTTTGTAGATATAGAGGTTGTTCATGTTTGGTCATAAGTATGGGAGTGGCCATGTTATTTATAACCCAAGAAAACGTTAATGATTTGGTGAGGAGAAACAGTAAACTTGAAGGGGATCGAGTAATTCTTATGCGGTTAGAATATTGAATTTTAGAGGGAGAAATGTGAATGACCTTTGGAAAGAGAGATTGTAGTAGACGTCATGAGGTGGGTTGTGGGAATGCGATCTGGTGACAGACGATTGTTAGAAATGTGAATGACCTTTCGGGATGTTGTTATCGGTTATGATGGCACTGTCAAGAATGTATATAACAATTCAATTATTCAACTTGAGTATGGGATTAAGCCCGAAGCTAAAAGTTTATTCGCTATTAGTGAACTAGTTGATGCAATGACTACAACTACCCTATCAAATTCGGCATGTAAGGATAACTTTTGATTTTTTTTAAGTACTGATTTGAGATGATAAAGAGAATACTGTTTTGCATAGTGGATTTTAAGAATAATCTACTGACTATTGGATAATGTTGAATTTGAACTATTGTGATAAAAAAAAGAAAGGATAGTTTAGAACATGTTGGGGAAATGGTTGTTGAGTTCTTAGTTGAGTATAATAAGTAGTAAAAGTGTATAAAAGTTTGGGATTTGAGACTAACCTTCATGGTCTTGTAGAACGCATTAGGTGGATTTAACTTTGTGAGCTTGAATGAGCGCGAAGATCAACAGAAAGACGAATCTTGATTGGTAAAGTTTTGGTGATGAGGGTTAATAATGTGAGGTACGGAAAAATATTATGATGTTTACGAAATGGAGAATTGTGGGAGATCAACAGAAAGGCTTTCATTTCGAGAACCATTGTTGAATTTCGGGGACGAAATTCCCGAAGGAGGGAAGGTTGTAGTGAGTAGGTACGTTTTTAATTGTCAGCTAATTAATTATATAATAATTAAATTCGTGGAGGTTATTTTTGATGATTAAAAATGTGTTGGACGTGGTTGGCACGAGCGGATATTCCAGAATGATTATATTTAATTAACTCAATTTTGTTATAGGAAATTGGAATAAAATTAATTGGTTAATTAAGATTTTGTAAAATTTAATGTTAAATATGACTATATGTTGAGAGTGTAGGGGGAAATCTAGAAAGATGAAAAAAAAAAGAAAAAAACGGGGAAGAAAGTAAAATAGAAACCAAATGGGACCAACCCTTTCTCCCATTTTCTCCTCTTCTCCAGTTCTTTCTCTTCCATTGGAATTCGGTGGAGCAATCTAGAATAATGGAGAGAGAAGAAAAATATAAAAAAATACAACCCAAATAGTCCTCACCGTGCGTGCACACCCTCGGTTCTTTTTCTTCTTCATCATCATGTTTTGAGTGAGAAAGAGAGAGAAGTAGAAAGGGAGAGGTCGAGAGAGAGATGGAGAGAACCGAGTGAGAAACAAGCCAGGCACGCTACCAGCCATGCCGCTGTGACGTCTCCTTCGCCCCACCTCCACGTCGTCAATGCCACCTCTCCCACCCATATTGGTCGGTGACCATAATCTGTCATCCGCCACTGCAGCCACCGCCCTTCAACCTTTTCGCCGCAACGCCAATGCCACCCCTGCTCGTCGGCGCCATCCACACGTGCGGCCATCATCGACAACATTCATTTAGATTAAAGTGGTATACGATTAGAGCTTCGCATTGAGCGAGTGGGAGCCGAATTTTGAAGCTGATTGAAAGTGTGAGGGTTCTAAAAATTGGGACTTTTGCTTCGACAGGTAGGATCTAGACTAATTTGAGTGTTTTTGTTGATTTGTGTTGATTTTTTTTAAAGTAATTAAATTTTTAAGAAACACCTAAGCCTTGGTTTGAGAATTGAATACTTTCCTATATCTTTATGGAATGTTAATCTTGAAGTTATAAAATAAATAATGAAATTGATGGTATAAAGGAATTGTGAATTGGCGAATTTAATTCTAATGTCCGAATTGATTGATTAACTTATAATAGTTGGATAACAAGATTGAGTTGAAACCCTTAAAAAGTAGTTGGGGCTAATTAACTTGTTAAATTGTGGGTTATGACAAAAAGTGATCGTTCTAGTGAAAACATAGGAGTCTTGTAACTTGTAGGTTTACTGTGATTAGATAATATTGTGGAATTTGAATATTTGACTTATAATTAAAACCTTTAAGCATATCATTGAGATAAATTGGGACTTAATTCATTAGACACCAAACTTTGAGAGCTTGAATTACAAATGTAGTTTGAAATTACGAAATTGGGTAAAGTGGTCACTTCAAGAATGAGACTAATTGTCTAAATGCAAATCGTGTAACTTGATTGGTTGAAAGATTATAGAATGATCCTGTGATTTGCTCAATAACTGGGAATAATATGAAATTCTTAATATACCTACGACCCATGTACTTGAAATATAGTGTAGATTGGTTTGGGTTTCTAATAGTTAAGAAAATGTGGAAGGCATGTTTTAAGCATATTAGCTTGACCCTTATGATGTAATAAATTGTAAGTTTATGGTGATGTAATGAATTGTAAGTTTATGGGTCAAGTTATAGCACAAATGGATTACTGGGGAATAATTGACAAAAAATATTGGACATGATGACAGCCAAACTCGTTTGGAGAGATGAGGTTAATGAATGAATAAAATCTCAATAAGTTTATGATTGGCACCTATGTCGTTGAATTTGATGAATTGAATAATTCGACTTAACAAGAATACGATGTGTGAGACCCTGACCCATGTTATTTTGGAAATGTTTAAGTGTTAATGACATTCGAGTTATCTCATAACCTTAATGATGTTTTCTGGTATATCTTTTATGCTTGTTCGGGTTCGAAAGAGGCTTATTTGGCTTGGTTTAAAGCTGAAAAACCAGTTTGACACAGAAAAACACACTGCCCAGCAGTTCGGTCAACTAGAGGGCTTGGCCCAGTCGATTGGACTGAGAATTTTGAGTTCGATCGACTGGACATAGGGCTTTGATCGATTGGACAGTGGAATTTTTTGGGTTCTATAAATATCCATGGATTGAGATATTTTGGAAATTCATTACTTCTAAGTTAAGTTTCGGTTCTCTCTGCCTTCTTTTTAGATTTTGATGGGCCCGGGGCTCAATTTTCAGCAAACTAATAGTGGATCCTTGATATTGGTGCCGGGTGCTTTGGTTTATCTGGACAAAATTTCATTTCGTTGAGATTTAATTTTTGAGGGGTCGAGCTTTGGGTCACCAAGGTAGGATTCTAGACTCTACTTCTGTATAAGGGTGATATATGTGCTTATATGTGTTTTCACCGGGTAGAAAATACATCAAATGTGATTTTCATGTGTAAACCTTGGTTTTGGGTAAAAGTTATTTTTTACACCTTTTCTTGATTATATACATGTTTTGGATGTGTGGTATCCGTAGTTTTCAAAAGGAGGTTTGAAAACGAGTTGTTTTGTGAAAATGGTGAAAAAATGTATTTTTGGAGGTCTGGAGCTAAACCGCGGGGTTGAGTCTCATCCATTAAACGTTTGTTGGAAATAATTTTAGATATTCATGTCGATGGATTTGATCTCTTTTATACATGTGTTGTATAAATTGTTTTACGAATTTTCGTAGTTGAGCTACGATGGATTTTTAAATGTTCTCCATAGATGTACCGTGATAGTGTGTGATTTTGAGTTGGGCTTCTATTGCTCCATGGTGGAAGTCTAAAAACGTGCGCAAAGTGGTTTCGCTACGGTCCCTCGGGTTAATCCCCGTAAACGTGATTTGGTTATACTTCGTCCATCGGTCGTGGAAATTCGTAAAGAAGTCTGTTGCCCCGTGAGTGGCTTTATTGTTGTAGGAGTCTATAGTTGTTACATTTATCTATGTGGCAGAGTCGGTACATAGGATTGCATTTTATCTTTCTCCTCGGTTGAGTGGCTTGAGTGGAGCTTACTGTTTATTTATAGTTTTCCCTTAACTGTGGCATGATATCTGTTAGGATGATATGCATAGTTTGAAGGATGAAAAAAGTGAGGTTTTGTGAGATAAAACCTTTTTGAGACTCATGATAGGATTTCATTTATATCTTTTTCCTCGGTTGTGTGTTTCGAGTGAAAAAATAACATTTTGATCCCGGTTGTGTGATCCGGGTGAACAAAATCAAGTTTTTGATTACTGCTTTCCCTTAACTGTGGCATGATATCTGTGAGGATGATATGCATGGTTTTAAGGTTAGAAATGAAGGATTTTATGAAAGAAAACCTTTTTAAGGCTCGTATTGGCCTGACAGAAAACTTGTGATTTTAGTAGAAAAACCTTTTTGACACCTATGGTTGAGTCCGTATGCTTATGATTGCATTGCCTGCTTTACAGCTTTATAGTCTGTTTCTATTGGGCTTCGGTTCACGGTGTGGAATTTTGTTGTAAAGCCTTTTTCAGGTAGACGTGGTCCTGTAGGTGACCTTGAGGTGCCTGGAGGTGGCTGTTGATAAAACCCCATTATTTGGTCTTAGTTAGGTAGTTTATACCTTCCTATATATGTTTCATGTTTGAGTATAACATGTTGTAATGCGTATATAGTTCTTATAGATGTATGCATGTTTAATGCTTTCGAGAGAACCTTAGGTTGGTTGTTATTTTTCGTAGTTTCATACTACGTTTTTCATTGCTGGGTACAACGCTTTTCAAATGGTTTATGTTTCATTTAAACTCTTGTACTCGAGAAAAATTTTAGAACGGCTTCCACATCTTTTTGAAAGGATTTTCTTTACCCAAAAAGTTAATTTTCTTTAAAAAAAAAAAGGGGGTTTGGCTTGTGGACCGTGACCGTAGTCTCTTGGTTACTCTTTCAAATTGGTTAAACCCTCGGTAGTACGTTTTCCAAAGGTTTTAGCCTTGTTTCGGCTTTCCGATTTTAAATCCATTTTTGTGTTGGGATGGTTTGATGATGTTCGGTGGCTTTTCACGTGACTCAGAGTTTGGGGCGTGACAACTTGGTATCAAAGCTCTGGATTTGAATACCTATGAGTTGTGGGACGAGGGTGCGCTATCTTGTGGGGAAAGATGTGTGTGTGCTTGGTTGCATGTGTTTATGTTTTAGCATGAACATGTTAGTTTGATGTGTATATGTGAGTATGGAGGTTGGACCTTAGGATTGATTACTCTTGCCTTTAGGCGTTTGGATTAACAAACTTGGGAGCCAAGTTAGAAACGCGTTTAGCTTACGTGAATTCTTGTGGGGACTCTAAGTAGGTTGTCCAAAGTGACGCGTCATTCTTGTCAGTTATCCTCGGTATCGGTGTTGTGCCTGCATAATCGTTGTGGCTATGTGTTAGCATGATTATGTGGTATGCGTTAGGAATAACATGATAGACCGACCTTAGGTTGTCGTGTTTCATGTTTTCTTTATATAACCTAAACACCCTTCGAGACGATGAGACCGTGGTTTAGGTCTTGGATGTGTGACACGGTTGCTATCAGTTACAGAGATGTGGTTATGGGTTGAGCGTCGATCGCTTGGTGTATTATGGAACTCGCCAATGAGTTGGGTTTAACCATGTAGGGTTGGCCTTGGTTGGTGAACTCTTGAATGTCTTTATGAGCAGTGACTCCTCTGAGAGTATGCTATGGGAGGTTAGATTTGTGTTAAGAATAAGCCTTGTGAGTAGGGGCGATGGGGTGTTGGAGACCCTGGGAATCAGTCGTTATGACTAGATCTATGGATCATGCTAATCCCTTCCAGTTAAGGTTAATGTACGTGGTTTTGGTCGTGTGATGGGTTAGGGACGTCTTGAGCCATGCTATGTTATGAGCCATGTACTCAGGATGGAGTATAGACGGGAACATCATAGTGGATGGGAGCGTGATAATCCTTGGCCGTGTGTGTGTTGAGATAGCAGAACGTGTAGTTCTTGAGATATTCCCTGGTAGTTAGGATGTCGTTGGTGGTCAGCATGGTGTTGACGGTAGCCAGGTTAGCATCTGAGGATGATATTGGTAGTCTAGGTAGTCTGATAACCCTGGACGTGGTATACCTTCTTGAGGTCTGAGAATTGAGTCCCAAGTGAGTGAGCTCAAGATTATGGGGATGAGTATGAGTTGCAGATATGCTGGGAAGAGCATGGGTCGCAACGGTGTTGGAATGAGTAAGGGTTCGGGTTACGATTCTAACACGCGACGAGTAGCAGTTCTGTGGGATCCCTATGAGAGCGCAGGTTTATGGTTTGATCATTTTCCTAGTGATAAGGAGATAGTGTTTGAGAACCATGCAGAGTGCGTGTGGTTAGCTTGTGCTGAGACAGCATATCCTGAGTGTGATATGTCTGGAGGTTGTTTGTGTTCAACCTTGGGTTCAAAGTTGGGTATGTTGTTTGCCCATGGGAACGAAGTGCGGAGTAATAAGGTTCAGTACTGTACCGTGTGATTTGGCTAGCCTGAGACGATATGTGAGAAATCGTAGGTTACGATGCCTGTGATTGATGTGTGCTTTGAGAGTGAAAGTGCGGAAGGTGTCTGCATGGTTAAGGGAGTTCTTGGTAACTCTGGATGAAGAGTCTTAGGATTGGGTTTCCTTGGTATGGTGCCGTACGCTTTCTATGTGCGTTGCGTGGGCAGTGGGCTTGAGGCCATGAAGTGGTTATAATTTTCCTAGCAGGAGTTAGGTGAGTAAGTGCAACCTTGTGGAGTGAGGTTTTGGCGCGATGAAATGTTGATATGTATCTCCGTGCACGCTTAGTGATGAGCTTGTAAACCCATGGGATGTGTTGTACAAGGTGCGCGGATTGCTGATATTCGTATGTGTGCGAATGACGCCGAAGAATTGAGAGCTTGGTGTAGCGAATGGTTTGAGTACTGTACGGTGACTATTCGATAGTGGTCCATGTGGATTCAAGATAAGGTTTACAAGGTTCTTGAGAGGCCAAGTGTTGATGAGTACTTGGAGTACGTTGAGATTGGGTTGTGGGTTTTGTTGACCCTTTTCTTCCCTCTAGACGGAGAGAGAGTTTTCATGTGGACGGTTGTCTAATGTGAGTTGTTTCATCCTTGTTGGATGGAGATGTCGGGTTTTTGATCGATTCAGGTTTTAGTTATGCTTTGAGACTCTCTGTGGATTTGGTATCCGTGTTATGATCCTTGGAGTAGTGACTTAGAAACTTATATCATCGTGATCGGATGCTGGTGAGATCAATTCTTCATGGTTTCAACGGACGGTTGATGAGTATGTGCGTTTAGCTGTTACGCCTGGCTGTGTGCCTTCTACAATGTGGAGTGCCTGTATGTATGACCTGGGATCCGATTACTTCTGCGGTTGGGGACCGAAAGGAATCGCATGATGGGGTTAGTATTATCCCACAGTGGAAGACCGTAAAGGAGTATGTATGAGTGTGGTAAACATGATAGGTCGTGGTAACCTAGTTTGTGTGGCTTATTTTGTATCATTTTGAGCTATATGCTCAGTGAAGTCCAGTTGGTGGACTAGGACTGCTTGTTCTTGTCCTGGTTGACAAGGAAGGTGGTGTTGAGATGCAGAGTTTCTCTTATAGTGATCAGCTGAGGATCGTTAACCTTTGTATGCGGCTTGTTTTAGGTTGTGTGTATGGTTGACCTTCTAGCTCATGGTAGAGCGAAAATTTCGTCGGAACAGTGTGGCTGTGATATTCACATTGTGAGTTTCTGATAGACTTTCCTGAGTCTGGATTCGGGTCTTGTTTGGAGTTTCGAGCTGTTCAGAGTTCTTTGAGTCGAGGAGTGATTATCGACTGTGGTAGGTGTAGTGACGTGCTGTTACATGAGCAACATGGTTGGGTTTGTATAGGTTTTGGATACCTATGAGATGTTCTGTCTGCATGATGTGTTTGGTTAAGTGACTCATTTGGATCAGGTGACTTTGTGGATGTGATGCCAAATTGATGTTTGGTTAGGTGGAGCCTTATTTGGGACATATCACCTAGTGCTTCTCCAGAGTGAGATGATGGTTGTGATGAGATGTGTTCTTTGGTATTCCTGGTGAGTAAGTGAGCTTCTCTCTAGAGTCGGGTGTTTGTGTTGTGGCTCGAGGATGGGCGTTGTGTCGGCTTCGTGATGGAATTGATTAGCATCTGCAGGGCAATGATGTGGTATCAAAGTCAGTGGATGTTTTGAGAGCATCAGAACTTGAGTAATGTTTGTGCATGTAGTATGTAACTTCAAGTGTCCGATGTCAGGGTTCGATATCATGTGTTTGGACTCGTAGAGATAGTCCTTGATGTGCATTGTCAGGTGTGATTGAGCCAATTTGTGGCTGTGTAGAAACAAAGGGGTGGTGGTCTCTATGTTTGGGCGTAGAGAGTATTTGGAATCGAGTACCATGGTGGATTGGTTTCGTATGATGCGTTTGTCGTTGGACAGTTTGTGTTCGGCGAGAGTTATGTTTCGAGGTTTGACAGTGTGAGTTGGATCTTGATCTAGTGTTTATGGATGTCTCGTGGATGACAGTTGTGTCAATGGGACTTGCACGTGTGGGCAGTTTTTGTGGAGTTTGAATCTTCAAGTTGTGTTTACCTCGTGGGACAGCAGGTTGGAGATTTCAGCTGCTGGAGCATTTATGTTGTTGTATAGTGTTGTTGGGTTTGCATCTGAGATTGTTGATGGTTGTGGCACAGTGATTGGTTTGAGTTTTGGTGTTAAATTTTGGGGACGAAATTTCTTTAAGAGAGGGAGAGTTGTGTGACCCTGACCCATTTTATTTTGGGAATATTTAAGTGTTAATGAAATTCGAGTTATCTCACAACCTTAATGATGTTTCTGGTATATCTTTTACGATTGCTCGAGTTCGAAAGAGGCTTGTTTGGCTTGGTTTAAAGGTAAAAACCCAGTTTAACATAGAAAAACACACTGCTTAGCAGTTCGGTCGACTAGAGGGCTTGGCCCAGTCGACTGGACTGAGAATTTGAGTTCGGTCGATTGGGTATGGGGGTTCGATTGACTGGACAGTGAAAATTTTCGTGTTCTATAAATATCTAGGGGTTGAGATATTTTCGAAATTCATTACTTCTAAGCTATGTTTCGGTTCTCTCCGTCTTCTCTCTAGATTTTGATGGGTCTGGGGCTCGATTTTCAGCAAACTGACAGTGGTTCCTTGATGTTGGTGCTGGGGGCTTCACGTTCATCTGGATAAAATTTCGTTTTGTCAACGTTTAGTTTTTGAGGCATCAAGCTTTGGCTCACCGAGGTAGGATTCTAGACCCTACTGCTGTATAAGGGTGATATATGTGATTGTATGTGTTTTCACCGGGTAGAAAATACATCAAATGTGATTTTCATGTGTTAACCTTGGTTTTGGGTAAAAATAGATTTTTACGTCTTTTCTTGATTGTATACATGTTTCGGATGCGTGGTATCCGTAGTTTTTAAAAGGAGGTTTGAAAATGAGGTGTTTTGTGAAAATGGAGAAAAAATATATTTTTTGAGGTTTGGAGCTAACCCGCGAGGTTGAGTTTCATTCTTTAAACGTTTGTTGGAAATGATTTTAGATCTCCATGTCCATGGATTGGTTCTCTTTTATACATGTGTTGTATAAACTATTTTAAGGATTTTCGTAGTTGAGCAACGGTGTGTTTTTAAATGTTCTCCATAGATGTACCGTGACAGTGTGTGGTTTTGAGTTGGGCTTCTACTGCTCCTTGGTAGAAGTCAAAAAACGTGCGCAGAGTGGGTTCGCTATGGTCCCTCGGGTTAACCCCCGTAAACGTGGTTTGGTTATACTTCGTCCATCGGTCGTGAAAATTCGTAAAGATGACTGTTGCCCCGTGAGTGACTTTATTGTTGTAGCTTCATATAGAACTTGTCATTACCTAGCAGGCCTTATGTGGTTCAGGACTAGGGTAATGGGTAGGAGTCTATAGCTGTTACCTTTGTCAGTGTGGTAGAGTCGGTGCATAGGATTGCATTTTATCTTTCTCCTCGGCTGAGTGGCCTGAGTGGAGCTTACTGTTTATTTATAGTTTTTCCTTAAACGTGGCATGATTTCTGTTAGGATGATATGCATAGTTTGAAGAATAAAAATGTGGGATTTTGTGAGAGAAGCTTTTTGAGACTCAAGATAGGATTTCATTTATATCTTTTTACTCGGTTGTGTGTTCCGAGTGGAAAAATAACATTTTGATTCCGGTTATGTGATCCGGGTGAACAAAATCAAGTTTTTGATTACTACTTTTCCTTAACTGTGGCATGATATCTGTGATAAAGATATGCGTGGTTTTAAGGTTGGAAATGAGGGATTTTATGATAGAAAACCTTTTTGAGGCTCGTGTTGGCCTAACGAAAAACTTGTGATTTTGGAGGAAAAACCGTTTTGACACCTATGGTTGAGTTCGTATGCTTATGATTGTATAGCCTGCTTTATAGCTTTATAGTCTTTTTTCCCATTGGGTTTCGGCTCACGGTGTGGGATTTTTTTGTAAAACCTTTTTTAGGTAGACGTGGCCCTATGGGTGGCCTTGATGTGCTCAGAGGTGGCTGTTGACGAGATTCTGTTGTTTGGTCTTTGTTGGGTAGTTTATACCTTCCTGTATGTTTCATGCTTGAGTATAACATGTTGTAATGCGTATATAGTTTTAATGGATGTTTGCATGTTTAATGCTTTCGAGAGAACCTTGGGTTGGTTGTTATTTTTCATTGTTTCATACTACGTTTTTCAATGCTGGGTGCAATTCTTTTCAAATGGTTTATGTTTCATTTAAACTCTTGTACTCGAAGAAAATTTTAGAACGGCTTCCACATCTTTTTGAAAGGAATTTATTTACCCAAAAAGTCAATTTTCTTTTAAAAAAAGGGGGGGGGG
>JAULJZ010081681.1:0-12645 GCA_032270985.1 Heliamphora pulchella
TGGTAAGCATTTAATAACAGGAGCTCAATGCAAGAAGGTCTTGAGATTATAGGTCAGAGTACAATTATAGTTCTTTAATAATGTGAGCTGTAATTCAGTATTTTATGAAAATTACAAAAACTACTGGTAGATATCTGTATTCCACTCGAAGGCTTACTCATAATTACTCTCCAGGTCCTTTTTGTAGTCTTATATATATGCGGGTAAGCTGAACTAGTTTTATATCATTGATATATTATATTTTATCTCTCAAGACTAAATATATCTGGGTTCTGCCGGTAAGAGTTTTCGATAGTCCGTAACCCACACTACGTTCGAGGATCGCATGAAAAAATACGGTAGAAGATCTGACAGGAGTTTCAACTTGGAATCAAATCGTAGTTGAAGAATCGATCCACAAAAGGTATTCTTCTAAATTAACTTTGATTGCACGGGTTTTATTTTGATCGTTTGTCAGCAAAAGTTTTATCTGGAGCCCGTTTTGGGATTTGTTCGTCTAGTTAATTTTTAACCGAAAATCGTTTACAAAAACAATGATCGTGGCAGTATTGCCTCCAATAGTTTTCGAACTTGAGTTTTTACAAAAAAATAGCATTTTTTATAAGCTATTTTTTAGAAAAAACGAAGTCGAAAACGGAGTTCAAACGAAGTGGCAAAAGCCGCCTAAAGTGGCGGCATGAGGCGGCGCCAGTGGGCCGGCGATGGTGGCTGATGTTTGAGTCCCTCGAGACTATTTTTTTGAAATATAATGATCCAGATAGTGTTATATTTGTATAACACTATATATCAAAGAATCCTGATAGAACTTGGATACCGAAAGTTGATTCAGATAAGAATTGAAAAATTACGAGTTAATTTTTGAACAAAAAACTGAAACTCAATAAAGTTTCCGTTTGATCATAAAATCAAAATATATACATATCTTACTTTTTTATTTATATAAAATGCGTAGATGATGTGTATCTGTTTTATTTTTTCTGTTTACTTTAATTAATTTGAAAATTTTGATTTTAAGTAATATTTTGTAAAGGAAAATAAAATTAGGTTTTTTTTTAATTAAATTTTTTTTAATTAAATGAAAAAAATTTAGATATTTTATTTTTACAAAATATCATGTTTAAAATAATTTTTTTTAATCCGATATCTTGAAAAAACATAAAAATTAATTCTAAATTTTGGATTAATTAAATGAAAAAATATTTAATCTTAATAAATTATTTTTTTTAAATTGTGTAACGTAAAAATAAAATATTTGAATGCTTTTAATTACTACCTTAACTATAAAGCAAAGAAAAAACTGTGTATTTATCGAATTTTATTTGTTACGCATTAAAACACGAAAAGATGGTTTGACAAACTGGAATCTTTTGGTTCGTGTATATGGAGAGATGTTTTGAAATTTTTCGAATAGTGTGGTTTTCAAAATTAATAAATTTATTTTAATTAAACGAATTTTTATAATCCTAAAAATTATTTTTAAAATCTAAGTGAGAGAGAAAATTTATTTATAGATAAATTTTGCCATCTCTATCACCAGTTCTTAGGTGATATAATAAATTCTGCATGTTGGCAGTAAGGCCTTTCTCTCCATCGAACAAAATTAATTGCGTATCATCAGTACGAACCTTCTTCAGAGATAATTCTAGATAATTATTAGTGTGGATTACTTCTCCATCTGAAGGATTCATTGTGAAGCGATTAATTTGGGATTAGATAGTAGTTAACACTTAACTGTAAATAATAATATTCTCTCCATCTGAATCACTGCTATTATTTATTGGACCAAAACTTTATCAGCTATTTAATGATGGATAGTAAACGTCCTCCTATCGAGGCATGCTATTCACAGAGTACCAGGCTATTGGCGAATTTTTTTTTAAATGGTAGAAGGAACCAAATTTAAAATAAATTCAAAATTTTTCTCGTCATAATTAACATTTTTTTTAATTATATGATTCTCAAGATTAAAATAGTTTTCAATCAACTCGCGACTATACTCAAAGAAAACAAACTAACGGGACCAAACTATGTAGACTGGAAAAAGAAATTTAGACATTGTCTTAACTGCTGAGAACTATAAATTTATATTGCCTGAGATTTGTTCACCAGTACCTGATAAAGAGGCGATCGAATAGGAAACCTGGGCATATCAGAAGTAGTAGAAAGCTGATAAGAAAGCTGATCAGATGGCTCTCTGTTACATTTTGGTTTTCACGTAAAATATTTTGTAGTATTAGCATCAGTCTATACCCAATGTCTATGACATGATTATGAACCTCAAAGAAATATTTGGAGATCAAATTCATGTTGCTAGGCAGGTGATCATGAAATTCCTGATGAATACAAGTGTGGCTAAAGGCACCCCAGTTAGAAATCTTGTTTTGAAGATGATCAGTTGTCTGAATGAACTAGAGATCCTAGGAGCAGAAATTTATGAAAAAACCTAGGTCGATATCATACTCCAGTCATTGCCTGATAACTTTCAGCAATTCTTCCTGAAATATTCCATGAATAAGCTCAAGTTTTCATTGGCAGAACTTGTTAAAGAACTTCAAACAACCGAGAATATTCTTAGGAAGCCATGTTCTATGCATGTGGCTGAAAAAGGTTCTTTCTCTAAGCCGAAAAGTAAGAAGAAGGAAAAAGTTCAGAAATAGCTAAGGGACAGGTCCAAAAGTAGCTAAGGGGCCAAAAGCTGGTGTGAAGAAGCTGAGAGGCAAGTGCTATCACTGTAGCCAGTTGGGACATTGGAAAAAGCAGTGTCCAATTTTTCTCAGTAAGTAGAACAAGCAAGGTATTTTATGTTCACTAGTGGTTGACACATATTTAGTGGTGTTATCTACTGGTACCTGATGTGTAGATACGAGAGCCAATAATCATACTTGTAATTCTTTGAGGGAGTTCCAAGAAACTAGGCAGCTCAGTGATGGAAACATTTGCCTACATATGGCCAATAATACTAGAGTGACAGCAGTTGCAGTAGGAGATGTCACTCTCAATTTTAATAGAGATACGATTTTAATTTTAAAAGATTGTCTTCCTGTAACTTCAATTAGAAAAAAATTAATTTTAGTTTCTAATTTAATAAGGGACAAATATTCTGTTTATTTTAATAACTTTGTGGTTATTACAAAAAATAAATATTTTATTTATTCTGGTACATTGGTGAATGATCTGTATGTTATATCTCCTATCTCACCTATACTGTTACTAACTAAATTGAATAACATATCTAATCTACCATGTCAGAGAAAGTTTCATTCTTTAATGAATCAAGCATTTCTTTGGCACTTACACTTTAATTATATTAATCTAAAAATGATAAATAGACTGGAAGAAGATGGACCTTTGAGTTCATTGGAAGTGAAGGCACTTCCAGTCTGTAAGTCCTGCTTATAGGATAAGATGACTAAGAAGCCCTTCTCGGCCAAAAGCAATAGAGCTAAAGAACCATTAGAACTGGTTCATTCTGATGTGTGTGGTCCTATGATCATTTATGCTAGAGGTGGCTTTGAGTACTTCATCAGTTTCATTGACGACTACTCAAGGTATGAATATATTTACCTGATGCACCGTAAGTCTGAATACTTTGAGAAATTTAAAGAATTCAAAGCAGAGGCGAAGAAGCGTCTGGGTAAAAATATCAAATCACTACGATCCGACCATGGTGGAGTGTACCTCTTTGAAGAGTTTAGAAATTACTTGTCATCAGAGGGAATTATATTTCAGTTGACTGCACCGGGCACTCCACAGCAAAATGGTGCAGCAAAAAGAAAGAATAGGACTCTTATGGAGATGGTAAGATCAATGATGAGTTATTCAGGATTACCCAATTCGTTTTGGAAACTTGCATTAGAAATAGCGGCTTATATTATGAACTTGGTACCTTGTAAGTCGGTACCTTCTACTCCCACAAAATTATTGACCGGGCACAAGCCTAGTCTGAGACATATTCGAATTTAGAGGTGTTTAGCACATGTGCTGAAAGAGAACACGGGTAAGTTGGAACCGAGGACAGAAGTCTGTTTCTTTGTAAGGTATCCCAAGGAAACGAAGGGTGGTCTATTTTATAATTCTAAGGATTAGAAGGTCATTATTAGTACCAATGCCCGATTTTGAGAAGAGGATTATATTATGGACCACAGGCTCAAAAGTAAAATTGTTCTGAAAGAATTGAGAAAAAATATTAGTAGAATGGTAGAAGAACCACAGTTATTGATATCCCATTGTCTCATCGTAGTGGGAGAATTATCGGAACATGTGCAGATTATGATCAAGGTGCTACCATTAACATGTCTGACGAGTATGTGGATAATGGTGCACAGGATTCAGATTCTGCACAACGTGTTACTGCTAGTACACAAACGCAAGTAGTGCATCGTCGTAGTAGGAGGGTTATTCATCAATTCGATAGGTATATGTTCTTCGGAAAGTCTTTTGACAGGATTCCAACATAACTGAATACCGAACATTGTAACTACAATGAAGCACTCAAAGAAAAAGATGTAGATCTTTGGCAAAAGACTATGAATTCAGAGATGGAATTTATGTATTCTAATCAGGTCTGAAAACTTGTAGAACCACCTGAAGAGATAAAACTCATCGGATGTAAGTGAAACTATAAGAGGAAGAGAGTAGCAGATGGGAAGGTTGAAACCATCAAAACTAGGTTTGTTGCAAAAGGGTTCACTTAGAAAAAAAGGATCGATTATAAGAAAAAATTTTCCTCGGTAACCATGCTTAAGTCTATCCAGATTCTCTTACCCATTACGACTCATTTCGATTACAAAATTTAGCAAATGGACGTCAAGACAGCTTTTCTTAACGAAAGTCTTGATTAGTGTATCTATATGGTGCAACTAGACGATTTCATAGCAAAAGGTTATGAGCACATGTTGCGCAAACTTAAGAGATGTATTTATGGACTTAAGCAGGCATTGAGATCTTAAAATACTTGGTTTGATCAAGTCATAAAGTCTTATAATTTTGATCAGAGTCTAGATGACTCATGTGTGAACAAAAAACGTAATGAAAGCGTGTTAGTTTTTCTAGTACTTTATGTAGATAATATCTTGCTGATCAAAAACTATGTGGGGGTGTTATCTTTGATAAAAGTATAGTTATCTGAGCAGTTCAATATAAAGGACTTGGGAGAAGCAGGTCACGTCCTTGAGATCAAGTTTTTGCGAGATCAAAAACAAAAGATGTTGGACTTATCACAATCAAAGTATATCGATGATATTTTTGCTCGTTTTATCATTCAAGATTCCAAGAAAGGGTTTTTTCCTTTCAAACATGGAATCACTCTATCCAAGGATCAGTGTCTTAAGACATCTGATGAGAAAGAGAAGATGAAGGCGGTTCTTACGCTTCGACAGTAGGAAACCTAATATATGCTATGCTTTGTACTAGACTCGACATCTATTTTGCCGTTAGCATGGTCAGTAGATATCAGTTTAACCCATGGTAGGAACATTGGACTGCGGTAAAGAATATAATTATGTACCTGAAAAGGACTAAGTATTATATATTGATTTACCAGGCAGACAATCTAGTACTTTTAGGGTACACAGACTCGTATTTTCAGTTATACAAAGATTCTCGTAAGTCTACCTTAAGATATGTGTTTACCTTCGGAATTGAAGCTATAAGTTAGAGGAGTATCAAGCAGTCTTGCATTGCTGATTCCACCATGGAGGCCGAGTACGAGGCAGCTTTTGAAGCAGCCAAGGAGGCCATTTTACTCAGGAATTTCCTGTTTTATCTAGATGTGGTGCCTTCAGTTCAGTTGGCTATTACACTTTATTGTGACAATAGCGGAGTGGTTGCAAATTCAAAAGAGTCAAGAGTTCACAAGAAAGAAAAGCACATTGAGCGTAAGTATCACCTGATACGAGAAATTGTACAGAGGGGTAATGTTGTTGTGACCAATATTACAGCAGGAGACAAGCTTACAGATTCTTTTACAAAGAGTCTATCAGCTGAGACTTTGATGGTTGTGTAGAGGACATGGGAGTCAGATGTATGACAGCATAATTTTGAGTATAAGTAGGAAATTGTCATAATTGTATACTAAAAATTATAAATTTTATTTGATTTTAGTATTTAATTTTATTTTAATAAAATTATTTTTTTATTTTATAAGAATTTTAATGAGTAATGAATGCAATATCATTTATTTAATGTTATGCATAGATGTCCGTTATTCTGTAAAGTATTTAATCTGGTGTGTAGAGTACGGCTTGCACACAGAAGACCAAATTATAGATTTTTGTAAAATATAAGTTTTGTTCACAGTTTAGATGGAATTAAACAAACCATCTATACGACTGTAGCACATGGTTTTAGTAAACCTGTCTTGATTATGGGGAACAAGTAATAGCGTCGTCTATTGTTCCGACTCTCTGTGTTAGTGCACTTTGTGTGTATTGAATAAGACTACATTAGGGTAATTAATTTTTTATTGACTATATAAATTAATTCGCACTCTAAAGTTATTATGAGTGCTTATACTTTTAATCTCGAAATAATTATTATTTGTGTATATTTAATATTCGTTATTTTGATTTATTAGATAGTGCGATCTTTTACGGGTCAATATTTCCAGTGAATTGGATAGCGGTATATTTATATGGCAAATATTAATTATTGACGGAATTCACATCCTGATTGTTCGGGATTGATGATACCCTATTAAGTAAGCTTATAAGTTTTGATCGAGCTAAACTCTACAGGTGGATTTAATTATCTAACCATCAAATGAGTTAAGGGGAAAGGATTAAAGAATTTTAAAAAACGATTAAATTAAATTTAATTAGCGGGTATCGATAATCTTAACGTAGAAAGATGAGTTAAGCATTTAATAACAGGAGCTCAATGCAAATTGGTCTTAAGATTATGGTTAAGAGTGCAGTTACAGTTCTTTAGTGGTATGAATTGTAATTTAGTATTTTATAAAAATTACAGAAATCGCTGTAAGATTTTAATAATTATAAAAATCGCTGAGAGATTTGCATATTTGCGAAAATCGCTAGATGGGTATCTGGATTACACTAGAAGTCTGTCATAATTACTCCACATGTCCCTGCTGTAACCCTATAAATATGCGGGTATGCTAAACTAAATTCATAAGATGTCTTTCAAGACTAAGGTTGTCTAGGTTCTATCAGTATCAATTCTCGAAGGATCGTAACGTACACTACATTCGGGAATCGCATCGAGAATACAATAGAAAGTCTGACTGGAGTTTCAACTTAGAGAATCAAAGTTCGTAGTTGAAGAATCAATCAAAAGGTATTCATTTAAATTAACAATGGTGGCACGAATTTTTATATTAATCGTTCGACATAAAAAAAATTTATTTGGAGCCTATTTCGGAGATTGCCCGTTCAGTTTTATTTTTAAAAAAAATCGTTTACAAATCAATGATCTTGGCACTTTACCTCCAACACATTTACCGTTGGCAGACGTTGCGTATAACAACAGTTATCAGTGTAGTATTGGGATGGCGCCCTTTGAGGCCTTATATGGCAGGCCGTGTAGGTCGCCTGCATGTTAGAAAAATGTGGGAGAGATCGCAGTTTTGGGACCCGACTTGGTACGGGAGACGACGAAAAAAATTGCTATGATTCGCCAACGTTTAGTGACGGCCCAGAGTCTTCAGAAGAATTACGCTGATCAGAAGAGGAGGC
Organism: Heliamphora pulchella; assembly: GCA_032270985.1. Taxonomy (NCBI): domain Eukaryota; kingdom Viridiplantae; phylum Streptophyta; class Magnoliopsida; order Ericales; family Sarraceniaceae; genus Heliamphora; species Heliamphora pulchella. The sequence continues at coordinate 7,692 of JAULJZ010081681.1, forward strand.
CTTTAGAGTTTGGGGTGGGAGACCATGTGTTTCTGAAAGTCTCTCCATGCCGAGGTTTGATGAGATTTGGCTATAGCGAAAAGTTGTTGCTGCGTTTTATCGAGCTGTTTGAAATCCTGAATAGGATTGGAGAGGTAGCATACTGCCTGGCCTTGCCTCCTCAGTTATCATCTATACACAACATGTTTCATGTCTTGAGGTTCAAAAGTACGAGCCTGACCTGTCATATGTATTAGATTGGCCTGAAATACGAGTGGATGAGAATGTTTCTTATGAGGAACGACCTGTGAGGATTGTGGATACGAAGGAGCAGGTGTTGAGAGGGAGGACCATTGCTTATGCCAAAATTCTGTGGCTTTATCATAGAGTCAAGGAAGCAACGTAAGAGCTTGAGTCTAAAATCCGTGCTACATATCCAGAGTTGTTTGCTTCGTGATCTTGTAGCGAATTTCGGGGGCGAATTTCGGGGGAAAAATTTCTTCAAGAGGGAGAGTTGTGAGACCCGGTTCCATTTTATTTTTGTAATATTTATTCGATGTGTTGGATAGCACTTTAATCGTTATAGAATATCATATTTCTATATGTGTTATGCTTGTATGGGCTTGGTTATGCACCTTTTTTGGGTTTTCACCCAGCGATAACCGCTCGAGCAGGGCTATGTTCGCTCGAGCGGGCTGGTGGCAAAGAGTTGAGTCGGGGGAGACCGTTCAAGCGGATCTATGTTCGCTCGAGCGAACAGTTTAGCGTGAGATATTGGGCTTTGTGCCAAAGCTTCTTGTGTAAACTTCCTCTCCTTTCTCTCGAAAGATCACTCAAACACTCTACCTTCTCTCTAACTTTTGGCTTGATTCGGGTTTGGATCTTGGTATTCGGATAGTCATTCCTCGATATCCTGGCCATGGGCTTCGCGTTCATCTGAACAGAATCGCGTTTTGGCGACTTTGGTTTCTCGCTGGTGTTCAAAGTTTTGATTTTTAATTCACCATAGTAGGATCGTAGACTACCTTGCTTTAAAGAGGTGCTACGTGCAATTTTATGTATTTTTACCGTTTTAAAATGCATCAAATGTTGAACTTTGGGTTTAAGCTATATTTGGTTGGATAAAATGACTTTTATGCATTTTTTATGTGGTTTATTATAAAGTTGGTGGACGTGTGGGTGTCCGTAGTTTTGAAAATGGTGGTTTTTAAAAACAAAGAGATTTATGTAAAAGTTATGAAAATCGCATTTTGGAGATTTGGGGCTAACCCTTGGAGTTGAGCCACGATTTTAAACGTTTCAGTTGAAATGGTAAAACATTTGAAAATGTTGGCCGTTTTTCTTTGGTTAGGGACGATGTGGCGAAAGGCCGTTAGACGTTTGGTACATGATTAATGTATTATTTTAAACGTTTTCATTGTCGAGCTACGTGTTTTTAATGATTCTGTAGACGTGCTGTGACAGTACATGTGTATTTGGGCTGCCATTGCTCCTCTGTAAAAGTAAAAAAAATTTGCGCAAATAAGTGCTTCGTTCTTTTGGATTAATCTCCGTAAATGAAGTGGTTGCTCCATTGGGAGGCGTGTGTTGTTGTAACTCCGTATAGAACTTGTCACTAACTAGCGGGTCATTAGATGCCCCGAAACTAGGGTAATGGGTGAGAGTTTATAATTGTTACCTTTGTTCTCAGAGCAACAGAATCAGCACATAAGGATCATTGGTGTTTGTGGAAACCTGGTTAGAAATGATGTTTTGTTTATGTTTTTCTTAAACTGTTGGGAGTTATTTGGAAGGCTTGAACACTTTTGATTCTAAGACGGAAAAACTATTTTGAGGCTTATGTCAGTCGAATTGTTCATATTATTCGTGTTAGTATGCTTTACTTTTAATTCATGCTAGTTTGTTTCCTATTGAGCTTCGGCTCACATTATGGGATTTGAAAATCTTTTTCAGGTTATTGTAATCACATGGGATGATCTAGAAGCCAGAAGAGGCGAAAGACTTTTTCTAGTTTTTCTTTTTGTTGTGGGATAATGTATTGATATATATGTTTTGGATTCCAAAACATGTTGTGTAAGGCCTTAAGGCCATGGCTTCATATGTTGTTTGTATATGAGGTGTGGGCTCGTGTTTGGTTTGGGAGTTCTCGGCTTAAAATGTATTGTTATGGTATAAAAACGTTGATATCCAGGTTTTTGGGTTGAAATGAAAAGTTTCTTTATCAAACTAATGTTTTGACCCTACATTTTTTGCTTATTTTAACCCTTATCCAAAGATAAGATTTTTAGGTGTGTTTTTTAGACTTGAAAAATTTTCTATTTTTTAACTTGAAAATCTTTCTGGTGTCTCACTGCTCGAGCAGTGAAGGGTCCGCGTCCGCTCGAGCGGACAATCGCAGTGTGAAAAAGTTCTATTTTGTCTCAAAATGAGGTTTTTAGATGAAAAATCTTTTGGATAACCTTTTTGGTTTAAAATGGCGTATTCTGACAATTATTTTACAAATAAAATCCCTTTTTTATTTTGGTTTTCTGTGAAATTTTTATTATTTGAAAATCATGGCGTTACAGGATAATTGCTTATTTACTTATTTTGTTTTGTTTATTTTTATTTTTAGTGAATTTTTTTATTATTTAGTCAAACTAGTATAATTTTTAATTCCTCTTATAGATACGATTCGGAAAAATAACTTTTTTGATCAAAATATAAAAAAATTCAAAAAATACAAAAATGAACTAAAATAAGTCAATAAGTCAAATTTAATGTTGCTTTTTTTTTTGTTTTTAGCAAACTTTTTCATTTTCTTATCAAATGTTTCTAAGTTCTGGTCCACCTCATTGAGACAATTTGATAAAGAAAAACAATTTAATCAGAAGATTAAAAAAATAAACAAAAAATAAAAATAAGAGAAATTTTTAAAATTTATTCCAAACAGGGCCATATAGATTGAGAGAGAAACAGACCATGATTTTATGTGAGGTGATGAGTCTCTTTGGCATATCCAAAAGGTTTTATTCTTTAGAGGTTGAGGCATTTTTTTAAAGGTGATTTGATCTAAAGATCTTATTGTAATTAATATTTTAGATTTTAAAATCAAAACTCTAAACTACTATTTTATTACATTCAATTTTCATATATTGTACTTAAAATATTCTTGAAATGAGTTTAAACGTTTTTCACTATAGTCACCATATAAATTGGTAACATATATTTTTTTATATAAGGTGAATTTAAAATATTTAAATAAAATTACAAAAAGAGTACTCATATTTATAACATATATAGTCATTTTGATAATAAATATATTCTCATTTTACCTCATACTAAAAACATATACCCCTTTCATTTTTAAGGAAAAAATATACTCATTTTACTATTGAGAAAACATGTTATCATTATCCATTGCAAATTATCATTTGCGCTACAACATTATTATTACATGCACGCAAAAATACTCATTTACTGCAATATAATATTCTCATATAGACAATATACTTATTATATTTTCTCATTATTTTTTACAGTTGTTATTATTTTCTATAACTCAATATTCTCATATTTTTAACAATATACTAATTTTCTTATTAGTAAAATACATTCTCATCACATGTCGCAAATTATCATTTGCTGCTACAATATTATTATTTTAGGCACGCAAAAATACTCATTTACTGCAACACAATATTCTCATATATACAATATATTAATTATCTATTCTCATTTTTTACAACTCAACATTTTCATTGTTTTTTTACAATTGTTATCATTTTCTGCAACTCAACATTTTCATATTTTTAACAGCATACTCATTTTCTTATTGGCAAAACTCGTTCTTATTATCTTTCACAAATTATCTTTTGTTGCTACAATATTATTATTCAATGGACAGAAAAATATCTATTTACTACAACACAATATTCTTATATAGACAATATACTAATTATCTATTCTCATTTTTTGCAACTCAATATTTTACATTCAGTGATATGACGAGACAAATCAGGTTGTAATGTTTACAGCTAAGAATACTTTTGACAGATCTTCTAAAAGATGCAAGAAGGCAATGAAAAAGTTCTCCAACCATAGCAATCTATGATATTGAGATTTTTTGCAGAAACGGCCGATCGATTATGCACTAGCCACCAACCCGTTCGATGTCGTAAAAATTAGGTTGGTCTAGACCCGATCGTGATTTGATACCCGTGGAATATTAATACTACAAAGAAGCATATATGTTTATCTTTATACTATATTCAGTGTAAATGTGAGACCCTGGCCCTTTTCTTTTTGGGAAATGATTAAGTGATGATGGGGTAAGAGTTAAACATGACCTCGATGATATTGTGGATGAGTGTTTTGATCATGGATACGCGTGAAAGATATGTTCGGGGAAGAATATGAGGTTCTAAGTGATGTTCGGACGAAAATAGGTGAAAAGCGTGTGAAGAAAAGTGGCATACCTTTACCTTTTTGGTCATAACTCTTTGTACAAAATGAATTTTGATATGAGGTTTGAACCATTGGAAAGTAGACTTCCGGGGCTTCAGTTTGAGCATAAGAATAACCCTATTTGGAGTTCGGATGATGGAGATATCATCATTTGAAGTTGGGACAGCAGTGTAGTGAAATGGCCAACCGATCGATCGGTTTAGAGACCGATCGATCGGTCTGATCAGACAGAATGCTTTATAAGGCGGTGGAATGGTTGGAATTTGTGCAAAGATTATGTTGTAAGCTTCCTCTTTCCTCTCCTAAAACCCTAAAACCCTAGCTCTGCCTTCTCTAGGCTTTGGGTGTGTTCGAGCTTGGATCTTGGTGATGGGAGGGCGGATTCTTGAAGTACTTGCCGTGGGCTTCACTTTCATCCGAATGGAATTGTGTTTCGGCGGCTTTGGCTTTTCTCCGGTTGGTAAAGCTTCGGGTTTGTGACCCTTTGAGGCAGGATCCTAGACTGTATGGATGTTTAAGGGTGATATAT
>JAULJZ010081692.1:0-12645 GCA_032270985.1 Heliamphora pulchella
CTGACGTGTTCACTAAGGCGCTGCCTGGGTCCCGGGTTCACTACATTTGTAACAAGTTGGGCATGATTGATATCTATACTCCAACTTGAGAAGGGTGTTAAATAATTTAGTATTAATATCCTGTGGGGATTCCCACAGTATCTATTGTATGTCTTCGGTGCTTAATAAATACGCATGCACATCCCATAATGTGATACACGCTTTCCTATATCCTTTCTCTCTTTTCTAACACATACTTAGGAGGAAGATTAAAGTAGGCGAGACGCTCAAGAAAGACAACATGATGCGAGACATAGAGACGTCAAGAAATTGGGTCATAACAACAATAGCGTTTTTTTGTGGAAGCCATACCCTAAGAAGACTGAGAGCAGAGCAAGCACTGAGTTTGGTCCGGTCTCGTTTAGGGAGAAGAACAAAATAAACAGAACCAAAGACATGGATTAGGGAGTAATTGGGAGTATTTCCAAAAAGCTTCTCATAAGGGGAGAGCCTAGAAAGGAGAGGGGAGGGTATACGATTGAGAAGATACATAGCTGTAAGTACGGCTTCACCCCAGAAGATAGCAGGGACGGAGGAGGATAGAAGAAGGGATCTTGTTACCTTTGTCAAATGGTCTTAATGCCTCTCAGTGGAGGATCTCATCTCATTAAATAGAAAAGTATACCACAATTTCAGCCTACAATCACTTCTATCAATCAATCTTTCTAAATCAGTCTCAATCACTTTGTACCATAATTACAATACAATCAATCTTCCTAAATTAGCCTATAATTACTCCTATTATTCAATCTCCATCAATCTCCCTAAATCAACCCACAATCACTTTGTACCATAATTACAATACAAACAATCTCCCTAAATCAATAATTACAATAATTATAGCTTGATATTACAGCTGACATCCCCCCTCAAATTGATGTTGGTGGATCACGAAGCATCAATTTGTCAACCATGAATTGATGTCGATGACGAGATAGAAGCTTAGTAAACACATCAGCCATCTGAAACTCGGTGGAAATGTAAGGGAGAGTAATCACATGTTGGTCAAGTGCTTCACGAGTAGAATGACAATCTACTTTAATATGCTTTGTGTGCTCATGAAAGACCGAATTCGCAGCAATTTGAATAGCACTGGTGTTATCAGCATGAAAGGGAGTATGAGTAAGCTGAAGAACACCAAGTTCACCCAACAGATCCCAAAGCCAAACAATTTCAGAGCATGCGGATGACATAGCACGATATTCAGACTCTATTGAGAATTTAGAGACTCGATCCTGCTTCTTACTCTTCCAAGAAATAAGAGCATCACTAAGAAACATGCACTAATCAGTAACTGAACAACGAGCATCAAGACAACCGGCCCAATCTGCATCACTAAAATCCATCAACTATGAAGAAGTCCCAGTAGGAAAAAATAACCCGCGATCAGAAGTACCCTTGAGATAAGGAAAAATTCGTCATATAGCGGCCAAGTGAGAATGACGAGGAGACTGCATAAACTGACTAATTTGCTGTACAGCATAAGAAATATTAGGTCGAGTAATTGTCAAATAATTCAAACTCCCTACTTGCTGCCTATACGACGAGAGATCATATAATAGACTGCCATCCTTTTGCTGTAACTTCTAGTTGACCTCCATAGGAGTAAGAACAGAGTTGCAAGACTGAAGACCAGCTAAGGTGAGAATTTCTTGAGTATACTTGTGCTGATGCAGAAGTGTGCCAGTCAGACAACGGTGTACCTCAAAACCAAGTAAATACTGCATAGGACCAAGATCTTTCATATGAAGTGTCGTGTTGAGATGCGCCTGTAGTTGCTTATTCATCCGAGGATCAGACCTTGTAATAACAATATCATCCACATAGACAAGAAGTACAACAAGCCCAGTAGCAATCGTTTGGAGAAAGAGAGTTAAACTGACTCTGAATAAAATTAAAGTCAAGAAGAGTAGAACGAAACTTCTCAAACCAGGCACGTTGTGCCTGCTTCAATCCATATCGAGACTGTTTCAAACGACAAGCCTCATAAGAGAAGTGGCTGAACATGCCAGGTGGAGGAGTCATGTATATTTCTTCTTTGAGGTCTCCATGTAGAATTGCATTCTTCACATCCATCTGTCGAAGTGACCACCCTTTCGAGGCAGCAATAGCCATAACAGTGCGAACAGTAGTCATCTCGGCCACAGGTGCAAACGTCTCCTCATAATCAAGCCCATACTTCTGTCGGTTCCCAAGAGCTTCTAGACGGGTTTTATATCTTTCGATAGAACCATCAGGCCGTAGCTTTATGGTATAAACCCATTTACAGCCAAGAAGTTTGACGTTATTAGGACAGGGAACAATATCCCAGGTGTGATTATTCTGAAGAGCCTGAAGCTCTTCTTGCATAGCTTGCTACCAACATACTTGAGTAGAAGTATGAGAGTAAGACTTAGGTACAGTAGTAGTATCAAGAGTGCGTGAAGGGCTGTATGAGAGAACTCATACCTATTCGGAGGATGTAAAATTCGAGATGACTGACGATGTTCAGCCGGGACAGGATCAAGCATTGGAACAGGGTCAGGCAATGGGAACGGTGGACGCCGTCTCTGATATACAGCCCCTGACTTAAAGCGTTCAATAGAACAACATATATCATAAAAAATAGGAAGCAAAACTGAAGAGGAATCATGAGAAGCAGAAGACTATAAGAAATATTAATTTTCAAAGAAGACCACATTTCGAGAAATACGAAGTTTATTAGCAAGTCGAATCATAACACACTAACCCTTTATGGACATTACTATATCCGAGAAAAGCACACCTAACAGCTTGAGGAGCAAGTTTGTGATGTTCAGTTGATGGTAAGTGAACAAAACAAACGCAACCAAATATATGAAGAGAGTTATACTCAGGAGCAACACCAAATAAATGAGAATACAGATAATCAAAATTGAGAACTTGGGAGGGCAGACGATTAACCAAATAAACAGCCGTAGATAATGCTTCTACCCAAAACCCAGGGGGTACAGAAGAGTCAATTAACAAGGTACGAATAACATCCAAAAGATGACGATTCTTACGCTCCGCAACCCAATTCTGTTGAGGAGTGTAAGGACAAGAACAGTGGGAGAATACCCTTCATTTTTAGATAAGATTGAAAGCCATCGGACATATATTCCCCCCAAAATCAGATCGTAGAGTCTTAATACAAGTAGAAAATTGATTCTCAACAAAGGCAACAAAATTTTGATAGACAGAAAACACATCGGCTTTAGAACGAAGAAAATATACCCAAACGAAACGACTATAATCGTCAATAAAGTCACAAAATACTTGTACCAATCATGTGAAATAATTGGACTAATGCCTCATACGTCAGTATTAATAATCTCAAAGCAAGTAGAAGCTCAACTTCCATACAAAGGAGAGGGTAAGGATTTGTTTTTACCAAGTTTACAAGAACCACAATCGGAAGACACTATAGAAGACGAAAACAAATCTTTATTGCCCAAATAACCATGTTTCATAAGATGAATAATAGCAGTACAACCGAAAGAAATAGAACTGGGAATGGAAAACTGGAGAGGAAAGAGACATCCCGCTTTAGGCCCCTTTGCTATCACTTTCCCCGACACTTGATCTTGCACACGACAACCATCACGATCAAAGTGAATTTCGTAATTATTATCTACCAATTGATCAACAAAAATTAAATTGGCAGATAAATCTGGGGACACAAAAACATTGTTAAAGGAAGACCACAAAGTTCCGATCGCAGTGATAAGAAGAGCATTGCCATTGGCTATCTAAATATGTTGCTCACCCTCATACTTACAAACATTATGTAAAGCATCCGTATTGCCAGTCATATGATTGAAAGTCGTAGAGTCAACCAACCAAGGAGAAGTAAGTAGATTCCCCTTACCTTGTATGCCGAAGGCAAAGAAAGCAGAAACAATCATCTGTTGGACCATCTCGGGTGTATGAGTAGAGGAAGAACTGCCTGCAAAATGTTGTTTCAGAGAGGGAACCAAAGAGGTAGCCACGAAATTGGACTAGACAACATTAGGGAGGGCTAGAGTGCGCCGATTTTGAGCTCGCACTTGATAATCTTTAATGATATGTACCTCCTTTTTGCAATAATTGCAGAATTTCTTGCTATAATGCTTGGAAATATGTCTAAACTCCTTGCAATTGTAGCATTGAGTCTGTGACTTGGATCTTCCTTTGCCCTGAGCAGCATATGCCACATTAACCATCTCAGAAGTCATGGTTTCTAGAATGAGGCCAAGCTAAGTGACTAGACGTTGTTCTTCACATAGTAATTTCCCCAAGCAAACATCCAAAGATGGAATATGATGTCGGTTGATTAAACCAACGCGTGCAATCTCAAATTTTGGTCTTAGCTTCAACGAAAACTGATCTCTTCGGCTCTCATTATGAACTAGTAGAGCCGCTGAGGCTTCCTTGGAAACAGTAGAATGAACTATTCCAGAATATTCACTCCATAAATTAAGGAATCCAGAATAGAATTGTTCAATAGAAAGATTACCTTGGCTATAGTTGCCAATTTCTAACTCCAATTGAAACTTCCGGGCAACGTTATTTTGGAAATAAATGCTCCTAAGATAATTCCACATATCCATAGCAATAGTAAATGATCGAAGATTATTCACCATATGTGGTTCAATAGAACCCAGTAACCAAGAGACAATACAAGCATCTTTGCTCTCCCAACAATCAATCTCCTTGGGATCAGTGGGAGCTTTAGACGACTCATCTAAATGACCTTCACAAACATCTTGAATTGAAACTCTCAAGTGGAGTAATTCTTTCGATTAAAACGAACAATTGAATTTTCTCCCAACATGATAAATAAAAAAAAAAGAACTGAGTCTAAGACTGCCGAGAATGGTAATTCCTAAAATACCCATCTATGTCGTTGCAATGCTATCATGCCCCATTTTCATAAAAAGCGTCCATGACCGGCCAGTGAGCCAAAACTCACCCGAGGCCTCTTTTTTTATCTTCATTTAAAAGATATCTCATTTATGAATAATAAAAGAATTTAGAGATAAACATTTTTTTGTAAAAAAAAATTACATTCACATGTCCCAAGAATTTCATTTCAAAAACCTCCAGAGCTTGCTACCGTGTATGAGCTGACTACAAACAGAGCGTGGACACTTTCCAGCAAAAACTTTTTCTTTTATGCATCACCTGTCATATTAAAAACAACATCCATTAGCAAAGCTAGTGTGAGTACAAAAATATCAAGATTTCTAGTTTGCCATGAATTATCCAGGTTCAATTTTATTTAATTAGAAAATTCTTTGCTTTGCACATAACTTTTTCGAACTGTAATTACCAAAATTATTTTTCGGTTTTAAGGCGTCAACTGTAACCATGTCAATTTTAAGACGTCAACCGTACCCATAATATTTGTCAGTATTTTTCCTATCCCTCGGGCTGGGATCTTTCGGTATTTTTCCTGTCCCTCGAGCCGGGACCTTTTGGTATCTTTCTTGTCCCCCAAGCCGGGTCCTTTCGGTATATTTCTTATCCCCCGAGCCGAGACCTTTTGGTATATTTATCAGTCCCCCCAAGCCGAGACCATTCACATTCTTTCATATAAACCAAATTTAAATGCATCAAATTTGATAGCCGGCTAAAAAGGAAGCATGCTTTTTATCAACAGGCCTTCATGGCATAATTTCATCATTTCATAAAATCATAAAACATGCTTTCTTTCAAGAGATATTCATGGCATAGTTTCATCATTTTAGAAAATCATAAACGTAGCATTTGATCAAAAGTAGAGTAAGAAAATCAAGAAATCTAGATATCAATGAACTCACCTCGATAGCAGAGCTACTTAATTATTTGATGCATGATGATCCTGATCTACATGTCACATAAAAAGAGAATTTTAGTCATTATTTTATTTTCCTATAATTTTCTAAGTTTTATTTATTATAAGTTTTATTAATATTTTTCTTGAGAAAATAAATTCTAATTAAATTTTTATTATAAAATCTTGTAATCTAATTTAAATTTCTAACTTAAGATTCTTAGGAAATCCAACTTAAATTAATTATTTAGTTAATTTTTTTATAAAATTTTGATTTTTATTAACTAACAAAATACACAATTTAGCCATTTTTTATCATTATAATTTCTTTATTTAAAATATTTAACTTTTAAATCTAAAAGCCTTACTTTTATAAAATTCATAATTTCTAACATTTTAGCAAAAACTAAACTATTTTACTTAATAAAACTTTTGTCAAGACTTTTTGCCTAAAAAAATATAAATCTTTCATAATTTAACATCTTATTTTACTATTATTAATATTATTACTATAATAATAATTATTATTTAATAACAATTATTACTTACTATAATAATATTGTTATGTTCCCGCAACAGAATAATAAAAAAAAGTTATAATTTTCTATGCATGTTCATGCACAGTGCGTGCATGGTGAGTTCGGTGCTGTAGTTTGTTCGGTCAAACTTTGGGACACTTTTCCGGACGATCCAGGCGTCAGTTTTGTCGGCTGTTCGCGGCTACGCGTAGGTGGCCACGAGATGAGTCTAGCCAAACTTACGGTGGTCGAAACGGAGGTCTGAGGTGACGGCGGTGAGTGTCTAAAGTTAACCTGGTGGATTGTTTCGGAAATTTTTCAAACCGTTGGTCTTCTTGGTGTACGGTTTTGGGGTGGCTCGTGGTGGCTACTAGTGGTTCGGTGGTGGCATAGAGGAGGTCAGGAGGGTGTTGGGTGGTAATGACAGTGGGGTGGTGCAGTAGTTCGGTGGTTGGCACACTATGGGGGTGCACGGTGGTGTCTCAGGAGGTGTGAGGGGGGGTTGTCACTAGTGATGGCGGTGGTCGTTGGTGGCGCCATGTGAAAGGAGGAGGATAGGAGAGACGGGAGGAAGAGAGAGAAAGAGAGAGAGAGAGAGAGAAAGAGAGGTGTGGCCAGAGACTGGACGGCGGTGGGGGAGTCGGCGGCGGCGGTGGGCACCTGGGGCGACAATGTCAGGGTGCGGTGAATGGCGTCGGCGTGGTTCTTCCTTCTTTCTGCGTTTCTCTTCTTTTGCTCCAAATTTTTATTTATTTTTTGTTTTTCCTTCTCTTTTTAATCTCTCTCTATTAATTGTAATTCTTGAGACTAACTTTTAAAATGATATATATAATGGTAAAAACCTTCTCAAGTTGTAGTTCGGTGGGGGCTAATTCATCAGGATTTGTTTGACATGTAGCAATACGTGTCATGTTTTGGAGATGTTTTGTACCACCTAAAGTTTTTGATGTAAAATTGTGTTCAGAAAAATTCTCAAAAATTGATATAAACTTTTAATGTTATTTCGTGAATTATCGTGTTTGATGAAACTCTAACGAAAGTTTTCTAACTACATGTTTTAATTTTTTGTGATTATCAAAATTTTACGAATTTTGCTGTTCATTTTTTATTTAAATTTTGTTTATAAGGTTTGTTAGGATTTACGTTTCAAGAATATCGGCTGTTGCCGACAACCCCAAATCAAGGGGTCTCTAGAGAGAAACCACAAAAGAAAATTCCACAACTCGACCCGAAGAAAAAAACTAACCCGAAAGATTAAGCACAAAATTTAGAATTCTGGCTCTGATACCATGTCAAATGTTCTGAATGCATCTCAATGGAGGATTTTTTCTCATTAAATAGAAAAGTATTACCATAATTTTAGCTTATAATCAATTATTACAATAACATTATAGCAAGATATTACAGCTGACAGTCTCAAGAATATGTCTATGTTTTCTCTCAGTGCGACCATTTTGGGCTGGAGTATCGGAACAAGAAGACTGATGAATAGTACCTGAGGAAGTCAAGAAGTCTATAAATTCAGTGAGAAAATATTCCCCACCCACATCGAAACGAAGAATCTTTAAAGTGGTAGAAAATTGTGTACCATAGAGTGAAAATCAAAGTAAATGCGAAAGAAATCAGACTTGTGAGACATGAGGTACACTCAACAGAACCGACTATAGTCATCAATAAATGATGCATAGTAGACGGAGCCACCCTTGGTAGCAAGGGGAGAAGGGCCCCAAACGTTAGTATGGACAATTGAGAAAGGAGAGGTAGAAATAAATGAACTTTTATTAAAAGGTAGGGCAGACATTTTTGCAAGTTTGCAACCACTACACTAAAAAATATCACCAACAGACATTTCTCCTAAACTGCCAGACTGAATTAAAATTTTTAAACGATCACTTGACAAATGACTTAAACGAGAATGCCAAAGGTAAAAAGGTGAAGAATGCTGATCTAAAGAAAAAGAAGACATGACAGCAGTGGATAGCAGGGGAATATGCAAGCTCTCCAGAATGTAAAGGTTACCAGCTCTACGCCCGATCCCAATCTGCTTCTGTGACTTTTGCTCCTAAATAACACAACCAATAGAAGAAAAAAGGATATCAAAACCTGAGTCAAAAAGCTGACTAACAAACAGTTGTGGTATATAGAAGATGGTGGGAAGAACTAGAATAGTAGAGGAAATAGTAGACTAACAACATGTACAAGAGAGCCATCGGCAGTGCAAATAGTGACAGGAGATGAAGGGAAAACACAATTGCTAACACAAGATAAATTGTACGTCATATGGTGGGAAGAACTAGAATCAAATATCCAAGTTGAGAATGAAATACCTGAAAGATAAGAATGATGAGAACCTGAGTGAGAGGTAGTTATAGAAGCATGTGACTGATTCTCAAGAGAGGCAAGTATGGCCTGAAATTGACGAAACTGATCAAATGGAGCCTGGGATGGAGGGGAAATAGATCCAGTGGATGTAGGTGTGGCAAGGGCAGCAGGAGGGCGATAAACTGGAGCTGAGGTACGCGAAGGAGCAGTAGAGGAAGAATGGCTCTGTTGTGTTAACTTGGGGCATGCAGATTTCCAATGGCCCTTCTGACGGCAGAAGCTGCTTTCATTCATGGCAACACGATATTTTGGCTTACGAGTGACTTGAAGCAAATGAGTAGGCAGCAATGGAGGGCGAGAATGGACACCGCCGGAGGAGGATGGAGGGCGAGAATGGACACCGCCGGAGGAGGACGGAGCGGCGAAGACTAATTGAGAGGGAATGGCCATCTGAGCAACTTTTAACTCTCTTTTGCAATGAGCTCGCGAATAGCCCCATCAACGGAGGGTAATGGGGAATGATGAAGAATGGCACCACGAAGTGCCTCAAACTGATCACGGAGTGCCATAAGAAACTGTATTAGCCTCAGCTCTTCCCGATACTGTATATAACTATTGAGAAGCTGCAAATCGAAGGGTTCTATAAGAGCTAATTGATCCCATTAGGTTGTTATCTCATTGTAGAATTCCTGGATGAATTTGTCATTTTGCTTGGCATTTCGAATAGTCATTTCTAATTCATAGTGTTTGGCAAAATTGGAGGTAAGATACATATTTTGGAGATATTCCCACACTTGTTTAGCAGTCGTATATTTGGAGAAGTTCATGCCAATACTTGACTCTAGAAAATTATAGTACCAAGTAAGGATCTATGCATTCTCCATCTCCCAAGTGGTAATAGATGAATCATACCCCTCAGTCTTAGGGTTGGTAGGTCGAACGGTTGAACCGGTTACATATCCCCAGTAGCCTTTTCCAAGAACATCTTTCATAACATTTTACCAATATGAGTAGTTGGATCCATTCAACCGAATGCTAATAGCTGGCAACTTGTCTTCTGAAATGGTAAAGGAGATAAACAAAAGATAATGTAGAGTAGAGGAGCAAGGAACTAGATCTGACAAAGAAAGGACCACAGAGGCTGCAGCAAAGGTCGACGATGGTCGCTGGACTTAGGGAAGGGGTCGGCAATGGTCAATGGTGGCAAATAGGGGTTCGGCAAGGGTCGGCAGCGTCAAACAAGGGGGGAGAGAGATGCGAAGGTGCTAGGGTTTGCAAAACTAAGGGAGAGAGATGCAAAAGTTGAGAAGGCCGGCGACAATCTGCTATGGCGGTTGCTAAGGTTTTGGCTCTGATACCATGAAAGCAAAGCTGAAAGTATTATTACTATATTACAAAAGCTTGAATAATAATGAAGAGATACATCATATATATAGGCTATAGAAAGACCCTAATAATGGGTAAATATCTTAATAATAATAATAGCATATTATCACAATCTGAATAATGTGAAAATATCCCAATAATAATAATAATAATAATAATAATATATTCTTACAATAACAACGATATCCTTTTTTAGTATGAGAGCACCCAAAAAAGACACGCATACAAGAAAGACACACGAGCTCGAGGGGGTAGCTTATCATAACCGGGATCAAGCACATGCGCAAAAGCAGTACACCGAAAAACACGAGTGAGAGAAAAGGTAGGAGAATTAGGGTATAACATGGAAAAGAGAGATTAGTGATCAAGAACAGCAGACGGCATACCATTAATGAGGTAACATGCAGTAAGAACGGTATTACTCCAAAAATGTTTGGATACTTGGGCATGAAATTACAAGGTAGTTGCAAATGACGATGCTTACGTTCAACAACACTATTTTGTTGAGATCTGTGTACAATTGGTTTGATGAATGATACCACAATCAACACAAAAAGCATTAACAGAAGACTGCATATATTCTAAAGTATTATGAGATCAAAGAATCCTAATACGCTTTCCAAATTGAATAAAAATTTCATTATAAAACGTGGAAAGAGTATAAGGTAATTCAAATCTTTGTTTCAACAAAAATAACCTGGTTGTATGAGAGTAGTCATAAAAAAAACAAAATAAAAGTATCCGTTAGTACTCGGAATACGAGATGGACCCCAAATGTCTGTATGAACAACAGTCAACAACAAAGGACTCAGATTGATGACTAGTACCACTACGAGGAAAATAATTACGGTGATGTTTGCTTAACTGATAAGCTTCACAATCAAAATCAAACACCTAACTCAAACCAAGAATAGCCAACTTAAGTTTAGCCATAGATGGATGGCCTAAACGAAAGTGCCATTGAAGAGGAGAAATCGTTACACTAAAGGCAGATGACGTGCGAGAAGCGGAACTAGGAGTAACATCAAGGTAATAGAGCCTATTCTTCTCATGCCCCAAACCAATCATCTTCTTGGTCTTGAGGTCCTGAAAGACACAAGTAGGAAAGAAAGTAACTGAGGAATGTAAGGCTTTAGTTAATTGATTGGCAGAAAGCAAATTAACGAGAAAATGAGGAACATATAGATTGGAGGGTAAAGTGAAAGAAGGAGATAGATGGAGAACACCTTGACCGTGGACAGGTCGAGACGAACCATCCGTTAAGGCAATATGATGCTCAATAGAAGTCAAATTATAGAAAAAAGTGGGATTACCAAACATATGAGAGCTAGCACCAGAGTCAAGAACTTAAGTTGGAGGTGTAATGGCAGCACGTGTAATATTATCTGAATTGGCTAACGTGGCAATGGAAGATGAAGGTAAGACAGTGCACAATACCTGAACGATCTCACTAAGGGTATTAGTAAGAGCATCATTAGAAGCAGGAGTCACCTGGCTAGAAGGCCCAGTAGACGACTGAGATGAGGCTTGAGAAGAGTTATCGGTGACCTGATCAACATAATCTGGTTTACCATACTTGGCCCAACAAGAAGGCTTAGTATGATAAGTAGCATTACATGGTCACATTTCTTATCACCACGAGAGCTACCACGACCACCACCGCGAGATACACCACAAGAGCCTTGACCCCCACAACCACCACGACTATATCCCTAAGTTGGTCGGGCCCGTGTAGGGCTTATGGTGCCATTACCACCATATAGTCGCCCTCATCAAAGCTCTCATCATTTATTTTTCTTTTGAAAAAACGAAAAATGTGTTGATCCGTTAATCACGCAACCCTCATGAATCAACCACCGGCCAATCATGCTATCCTTACCTTCCAACCCAACTCCGCTTCTACAAGAACATAGTTTCTTGGACCCTTGATGCTAGGGGAATTACCACGACCACCACTCTTGGTAACTAATGCAGAGGATTCTAAAACAGAAGGACTGGATGCAACAGATGAGTGGCCCAAGGAGGAACGCAATAAGCGAGAATAGGCATTAGTTGCAGGGTCTCACTAGCAAGGATTTGATCGTTAAAACCACGAAGATCAAGATCTAACCCAGTAATAAAGAGGTGATCAAGAAGTCCTCCCAATGCCTTGTTGTTGTACATCAGCAGTGAAGGAACGCTGTAACAATTGATCCCACAAACTATTAAGTTGACTATAGTACTTAAATAGAGGCTTCCTAGATTGTTTGAGTGTGAAGGTCTATTCATATAGCTCATAAACCGGTGAAAAATTACTCTGGTTCAAAAAAGAATCAGCAAAGGGGTCCCAAATCTATTTGTAAGTATCACAAAATTCCACCGTTATAGCAATATGTGGTTACAAACTGTGCCACAACCATCCCATAACAATAGAATCGATAGTCTCCCACGTAGAGAAATTGGGATCACAGTTGATTGGAGGAGGATCCATGATGTATGTTAATCGTTGCTTGTCTTTGAGAAAAACTTTAAACGCATGAGCCTATGCTAAATAATTAAGACCATTTAGCCATCAGAGATCACATTTGGGCAAGTCATCATCTTTAA